>APFE030752935.1:990-13677 GCA_000404065.3 Pinus taeda
GAGTTGGCTCATTCCACTCTTCTCCAGTCATAGTGTATGCATCACATTTTCTGAACATGATGACTTATGTTTTTTGATGAAAAAAATTTGATGAAAGCCTCCTGTTTAGAGCAACAACTGTATCATTCTGTTCCACCACTCCTATGTAGGCAATTGATGTCTCAAAATTGCATCTAAGGTTTCGTCTGCCTCTGTGTATTTGTAGAAGTTTGGAGTCACTTCAAACAAATGTCTGATCTCATTCATAATAAAAAATAAGTTCTCTACTCTGTCATAGAGACTTTGCCCAGATGCTGGCCCTGTTACCTCTGAAGTACTTGATCCTTAAGTGATCTGATTGGTGGCAAATGTGTTCACCCTTTTTGCATAATTCTCATGTGATAGTAGTCTCCCTGCACTATTCAGCAAGCCAGGAAGACCTCTGCCCTGTAATGCTGCTAACTTATCTATGAATCTCTTGACTTCTGTTTGCATGTCCTGGCTTCTTCTATCCAATGTTTGTACCAAGATTTTCAATGTGAGGACCCTCTTTATTAGCTGGATGGTTTCAGTTCTATTGGAGATTCCTATTGCTACCAGCTGAGGACCTGTGCGGTTATTAAGAACGTTGATCATTCTATTGGCTATCTCAGGCATACTGCCTAGAGATGCCCTTGCTCTATGGACTTCCTTATGTGCTTTGCCTATGAGCTCCATTTGCTCATGGATAGTCTCAATATACTGCCACTGATCTGTTATTGATTGGTCAATGTTGGCCCACAAAACTATCTTGACCCCAGCCACCACTTTGTCAAGGGTGAGCTCTTTCTCCAGCTCCTTTATCTTCTCTTTGAGAGCTTTTATTTCTCTCCCTTTTTCAGCTACATACATTCTGCTTGGATTTGTCATATTTCTCATTTAGCTTAGCCAAATTCTCCTTGGCTCCATTCAGCTCTGTCATCTGGCCTTCGAGGGCCTGGATCTCACTCATCAATTTTTGCATGTCGAGGCTCGGAGCTTGCTCTGTAGTTGGTGCTGGTGCTGCTATTGATGTTGATGGCGCTGCCTGTTCTGTGGGAGGAGCAGTAGTCTTTGGGGGCTACTCAAGGTTTATAACCTCTGGAGGGGGCTGAGAAGTCTGGCCTCCCTCTTTCTGTTGTAGGGCCGCCTACAGTGCAGCCTTTGTTTCCTCTAGCTTCCCTTCTGTCTGCACTAGCTGTTTGTGCAGTGCTACCAGCAATGTTAGCTACCTCTTGGTCTTACCTCTACTGAGCAACCTCATCTGTTTGGGGATGAATGGTTGCTGGGAGCTTTACCTTCTTTCTTAGGGCTGCAAGGTCTGCATCTCTTATCTTCAGCAGCAATTGTATGGCCTTTGGATCCTTGGGGTCATGCCCAAGCTCTATAATTATATCCTCCAAAGACTTGATCCTGTTGTCTTTGGCCTGGGAGGATGCCTTCTCCAACTCAAGTTGGGCAGCTGTATTATTTAGGTTGTTTTCCAACCTATTAGCCAACATTGTTTTGTCTGCCAATGTTGCATAGACCATCTCACCCGTTTGTTTGTGAAGCTCTATTTGGTCCATAGGGTGGATATCCTTTGCAAGAACCTCAAGGTTGGTTCTTATATAGTCTGCAGCTGAATGTGGCTGCAGCATGGTGGGCATGAAATGACTCATGGGCATTTTTCCTTCTGTGATGTCATAGGCTAACATAAGCCTTTGTTGATTGGTAGGGGCCATCTTCAGCAACTGGTTGTAGATTTGGAGCCTGAGTGGCTCATTTCTCCTCTTGATATCAATAAATTGTTGCTTGATGCTTGCCTCTGCTCTCCTTTGATAACTTGAGGAGCTGACCTCTGCTCCAATGGTTCTCTCTTGTTCCTACTGAAAGGAACTGGCAGATGCCTCCATACTTGGTGGGCCCATTCCCAACGATTGTCCCATAGGCATTTCTTCCTTAGAGGGGATTTAATCTGTGCCTTTTCTCCCCTTGATTTGTTGACATGGTGAGGGGAGTCTCCTGTTCTATGTCCCTCTTCTTTCCCTTTTCCTCCTTTTGTGGAGTTTGAAGCACTGAGGCCTCCACTGTCTTTTCTTACCCAGAAGGCATATTCTCTTGAGCCTGTTGCGCAGTAGGTGTTGGGGCTTCACCCATTTTCTCTTGCTGGATAGGTTGCCCCTCTTCTTGATGTTCTTCTTGCTGTTCAACCTCCTTTTCTACTTGTTGTTCTATTTGTTGCTCTGTTTGCTGCTATGTCTGCTGCTCTATCCCAGGAGGTGGTTGTTCCTGCTCCACCTGCTTGCCTTTATCTTTGTTTGATTCCTGTTGGGAAATTCCGGCTGCTTGCTGCTGGGTTGTGGAAGATGAGGCAGCTGCTCCAATTTGCCTTTGACAGGAGGAAGAAACCTGTCCACAAGTTTCTAAGTCAGCCTCTTTTTCAAGATTCCTTGCCTCTCTTTATAGCATTTTCTCCCTACCAATTGGCTCTTCTAGGGTGCCCTCTTTCCAGCTTAAAGTATTGGCATACTGCTCAATATGAGGCAATTTAATGTGAGCGTAGCCACCGAATTTGTATTTTATCCTCCTGAGGGAAATGAAGTGGTTGGCGTCATAAGGCACCCATTTGAAGTTGGTTTGCAGTCTGAGGGTCTCTAGGATCAGGTCAGCTTCCTTCCATCCTTCCTCCCTTTTATTGTACAGAAAAGGGCCTAGCTGATTTCTCAGTTGCACTTTCTTGTTTTTACTTTGGAAATGTACAAAGTCTGCATTTCCAAATTGCCTAAAGTACTCTAGGGCAAAGAGTCTCACAGGGACATATCTTGGCAGCCTATAAGGACTCAACTCGCAGCCATATATTCTAATTACTGTGTGGTGTTGGTAAAAGTACCAATCACCAATGTTGTAGGCCTTTGAGAGCTGCAGAATTCTTTGCATTTCCTCTGTCAATCCGGCAGGGGGGACACCCAATAACAAGGTCATAGCTGGATGGATGAAAAGGTCAATGAATTCACAGTAGGTGTAAGGTGAATAGGCTAAAAGATGACAGACTGAAGACCAAAACACAACAGACGTTGGGCTTCCCTGGGCATCTATCTTCTTGAGTGGGACAGGGAAGGCATCAGGCTGATAAAACAAGAACAAATGATATATGTACCTGGTGTATTTAAACATCTTTTCGCTTTCTAGATTCATTAATTGCTCATGAATCTTATTGGCAATAAAAGTGGCAAAATCATAATGCACAGCAGGAGGCATTCCAGGGGAGAAAATGGACAGCATGGCCATAATGGTTTCATCCACATCCTCATATGTCCCATAACCCAGGATGTAACTGATCAAGTCTACCAGCATTTTGCCCAGCTCATTGAGATACTGATAAGCTATAGGAAGGGTGGTGCTCATAGATTCAAATTGTGCCTGGATAAACAACTGACTAATCCTGGCAATCTGAGCACTGGACAACTTGCCCCCTTTCATTATCAAGTCATGGATGGAGAGAGGAGTTAGGGTCTTTGTGGTGTGAAAGTGCAGCATTTCATTGATGGCCTCAAGGGTGATATGGAACAATACTGAGCCTGAGGGGCTGAGAATGGCTCTCTGACAGGGGTCATAGCTAGATCGGCATTGATTTATCAAGTCTGGGAGGACATTGACTTGAGGAAGGTTGTAAATGGGTATGTTGGAGTCCCAAATTCCTAAGGTATCAGCCCCACTGAGATATTGGGCCTTTAACTCATTCAACAGGTGAATATTGAATTTGGCGGTCATGGAAGTGCAGTCTAGCATCTGGTAATCTCCATCACCCAGGGCCTTCCACTCTAGCTCTTTGTGTGGGGAATTCAGAGGCTGAACATTCAGGGCTACTGGTGTTTCCATGGCTGGGTAGTACTTGTGAATTTGTACTGAAATTGGTTTTAGTGGGCAGGAGAACACAGAGGGCTAATTTTGCAGAAGTAAAGCCAATTGTAAGGGTAAATGAGGCAACTGTGGTGACAAATGGTGTAGAATGCTCAAAGGGAGTTAATTGAGGGACTACAAGGACCGGCAACTCTATTTTCCCAGTGAATTATGCCTTTCAGGTTTTCAGTCCACGAATGCACGGACAGAGTGGGAAGTTAGGAAAAGGTGACTGTATATGGGTTCAGTAAGCGAATTTCAACCCTGCAACTGTAAAGGAGCGCTGGTTTACCAGGAATTTGCTGGTAAGTGAACGTTGTATTATTCTTGTTAATTGAGTGTTGTAGAATTATGGACAGAAAGCAAGCTCTGAGGGGATGCTTTGGGTAAATACCTGGTAAATTGCCGGCAATGGTTGCAAATGCAGGCAGGTGGGAGGCGGTAGCGTCCTTCAGGTTTTTTTTCGCAGGTTGGCGACAGGTGGTCGTAAATTACATGCAGAGGTGACCAATAGTTCAATTTGCAAAAGTGAGAAAAAATGCGAAGATTGGCTGAAATATGGACTTTTTGGGTATTGGCGCACTTTTTAGATGACATCAGCATGACGTCATCAGGTGGGGTCAGGGTCGGGTGACGTTAGCATGACGTCACTGGGTGACGTGGCAGTCTGTGGGCGGTCTACGATGATTGCACAGGTGGGGAACACGTCAAAGCGCTGGCAGGCGGGGGTGCTGACAGGGTGCTGAGTGGAAGTGACATGGGCGGGCGTGGCGCTGGCGTGGGCAGGCAGTATAGTTGAGCGGTAAGTGGGTTTTCTCGGACCGCCCTCTATACGATCGTGGTATTGTCAGAGGGCGACCCGAGAAAATCTGGGGGTGATGCATGGCAGAGGCCTGACGTCACCCTCTAACAGTTTCTTGGGTGGTATCTTTCGGTCATGGAGGCCCGTCCGATATGCATGTGGGCCGTCGGATGGGAAAGCCTAGATCCGATGGTCGACGGGATGATGAGTTGCAAATACGATATGGAAGGCGGGGCAACATAAAATATTAATATTTTGGAAATTCGAACCCGACGGAAACATTAGAAAAAGTGGGTTTTTGGGTTGTTTTGCAGAGTTACGGGTTAAATGGATTTTTGCAAAGGTTAACTTACAAAACGGGTTTTTGGCTAATTAATCCGAGCAAATCCCGGATTAATCCCAGGATTAATTTTTTGGCGCTCTTTGGGTCGCGCTCAAATGTTTTTAGCGCCTGAAGACATTGAAAATCATACATAGAGCTTATAATGCTCGGGGAAGGGGATACTTAGATTTTTTGGGTTTTTTGCCAAGTTTTACATAGTAATAGGGGAATAGGGGGTATAGGGAGTTAAATAGTGATAGGTTAGTAGTTAATATGAGTGAAAGGGGTGGATGGGGGGGGGGGAATACTAAGTTTTGTTTATATGAAATCAACTTAGTTTTTAGGAAGTAGATCAAAATGAAAGAATATTTGCACAAGAAATGTGGCTCTTAAAGAGACTACAACCAACAAAAGACTTTGAATTTCTTTGTGAACATGGGTGGCATAGGGATGTTAGTCATGAATGTCATAGGGGGTGATTTGGAAGTTAGACATGCTCCATTAAGTTTCTATAAGACTGCTGCAAATAGGCCATTTGTACTGGCACCATGTTTTTACCTTTGCTTTAGGCCAGTGAAATGTCGTGAACCATGCTTTCTGCAACCCCCTCTGCCTACCCACTCTAGTGCCTATCATTTTTTGTTACTCCAAGGAGGGTGCACTTAGATTTACAAACCCTTTTGTGCCTTTTATTTCTTCCAAGGCCCCAGATTAAACAGTTGGGAACCTTCTTTCTCTACCTATCTACTTTACCTGCCAAGATTGAGCTGTTTGGACAGGTTTCTTTCTCTAATCTACAACAAAAATTGAAGCGTGGCATAACCCAACTTAGGCTATTGGATCACCCATTCTGAAGTAGGGCAACATCAACCAAATGTAGGTATACTTCCTTTAAAAAAAATATGAGATCTTTGTATCATCAAAGTAAATCATATTGGCACTTTCCCTGCCAATCATGAAAAATGAAACCTATTGGTATAGGTAGCTAACAGTGGCTCCACTTGGGATGGTTTTTCTTTTGAAAGACCAAGAACAGCAGGTCAGAATGCCTTGGCCCTTGACTGCTCCTACCAAAAACTTGAAAACTTTCTGTTTGTATTTCAAAACTGGAGGCTGTCATCTATGTGGAACTTATGGAATATAAAGCTTTTTTCTGGTTATTTACAGCAATCTTTTGAACTGAACTATTTGTATGCTGAAAGAAAATATATACAACTGATTATGTACATGAGAAAAAACCCTTCTATATGCATGGAAAATAGTCAAAATAATGCTTCAACATCCTGCCATTGACAGGACCTTCATTTAAGTCAGTTTCATCCAGATTTCTTAGGAAGTAGGTGTTGTTTCCTTGCACTGCTTGGATAATAAATGGTCCTCTCCAAAGAGAATCAAATTTTCCATGTTTTCCTTTATCTTCCCTTCTTGAATCCCACTTGAGGACTTTGTCACCTACGCTGAAATCTTCAGCCTTAGTGATGAAGGAAATTTGGCTTCCAATCCATAGACTAACTCATATGGGCTGACCCCAATGGATCTCTCGGTTGTTAGTCTATCTGCCCATAAGGCATCCACAAGTTTTTTATGCCAATTCTTCTTATTTTCTTCAACCACCTTCTTGATGATGTTTATCAGAATTTTATTTGATGATTCAACTAGGCCATTTCCTTGAGGGTAGTATGCAGTGGAATGGCCCAAAGTAATATGAAATTTGTGACAAAAATTCACCATTTTCTTGGATCTAAAAGCAGCACCGTTGTCTATTATTATCTTGTTGGGGCAACCAAATCTAGACAATATGTTGTTCTCTAAAAACTGAATGATTACTGAATCATTTGCCTATCTACATGGGATGGCCTCAATCCATTTGGTGAAGTAGTCTGTGGCTGTGAGGATCCATCTATGTTGGTCTGAAGATGAGGGATGAATTTCCCCAATGAAATACAAGCCCCACTGCTGAAAATGTCTCTTTGTTACAATAGGCCTTAAAGGGAGTGGCAGTAATTTTCTCTTTCCCTCAAATATTTGGCACTTATGGCATGAGGTAGTGAAGTTTTTTACATCAGGGAACAAAGTGGGCCAATAGTAACCAGCCCTTAGTATTTTATCCACAGTGGATTTCCAATACAAGTGTCCACCACAATCACCTACATGAAATTCTTTTATGACATTGTTGGCCTCATTCTCAATTAAGCAGTTTAGCAATATACCCTCATGGTTTTTCCAAAGAAAATTGCCCTCCATGACACAAAATCTTGAGGCTTTCATTTTTAAGAACCTACATTTAGTTCTGGACAATCCTGGGGGAGCACACGGGTTTTGCAATATATAACAGATATCAGAATACCACAGAGATTGCTCAAAGGCTACATTGATCTTTGGAGTCGCCAGCTCCGGTTCACTGTCCAGTTGGTTGATGTCCAAGGCTTGGAAATTTGTTTCAAACATTAATTTGGCCAAACCTTGCCCTTTTATCAGTTTTGTAGGTTTTATTTCAATGTCAAATTCTAAGATGTTGGAAATCCATTTTCCTCTTCTGCCCTCCAAGTTCTCTTGAGTGAGTATGTCTTTGACAATGGGACTTGGTACATAAGCTATAACATGGGAGTATAGGATATAAATTCTAAAGTCTTTGATGGCTTTGACCAAAGCATATGCTTGCTTTTCCATGATCTGATATTTTAGGGGCGCATCTCTGAGAGCTCTACTAAATAATGCAATAGGTCTCTCATTTCCTTGGTCATCTTTCTGTAATAGGACAACAGTAATTGTATGCTGGGAAGCAAAAGAGAAAATGATAAACTCTTTGTCAAATTGAGGATTTGTTAAGACTGGAGTTTGGGTAAGGGCCAATTTTATTCCTTCAAAAGCTTGATTTGCTTCTACTGTCCATTTTACCTTTGAATCCTTTTTCAGCGTGTTATTTAGTAATCTGCTTAATTCTGCCAAATTTGGGATGAATCTCCTGAGGAAGTTGATCTTTCCCAGGAATGCTTGTAATTCTTTGATGTTTCTTGGGTGGGGCATTTGCAAGATGGCCTGTATTCTGTCTGGGTCAATCCTAATGTCATCCTTTGAAATGATATGACCTAATAACTTACCTTCTTCCAAACCAAACAGGGATTTCTTGGGATTTAAGGAAATTCCATATCTCCTGCAAGTTGTGAATATTTTCCTTAGATGTTTCAAATGTTCTTGGTCAGACTCTGAGAAAGGTGTGAGGTCGTCTAAGTAGATGACAAGGAAATCATGGATTTCTTTGGCAAAGGCAATATCCATTGCTCTTTGAAAGGTTGCTCCTGCATTTTTCAACCCCAAAGGCATTTTGACATATTTGAAGGTTCCCCATGGGGTTGTAAATGTTGTTTTGTGCTGATCATCAGGGTGAACTAGGATCTGGTTGAAGCCTGAGAATCCATCAAGTAAAGAAATTCTTGAGGCCCCCACTACTCTTTGCAAGATGTGATCCATCTTGGGTAATGGGTAATTATCTTTTAGGGATACTTGATTCAAGTTCCTCAGATCAACACAAAGCCTTATTTCACCAGTTTTCCTTCTTGTAGGAACTAGATTTGAAATCCATTCTGAGAATCTGATTGGTGACATGATGCCGGCTTTAAACATTTTTTGTACCTCTTTTTCCATTGAAGGGAGAAGCATGGGGTTAATTCTCCTCAATTTTTGTTTAAAGGGTTTTTGATTGGGCTTCATAGGGATAGTGTGTTGAATGACAGAGGTATCGTAGGACTTTAAATCCTCATAACTCCATGCAAAGACATCTTGGAATTCTTTGAAGAGGTCTATGTATTTAGGCTTCTGATCAGGTAGTAAAGATGAAGACAATTTAATTATCTTAGGTTTTTCAATAGTTCCAATGTTGCACTCTTCAATGGCAGCATTAAGGGGCTGCAATTTTGGTTTTCTAGGGATATCATTTGAGTCAAAAACTTCCTCTAATGGAGTTAGGCCTGTTGGAAGAAAATTTTCTTTCAATTGTATAACTTCAGTTTCAACATCAGTTATTTCCTCATAATGTAATTGTTCAAGTTCTTGTATTTTCTCCTGGTTAAAGTTTGTTGGAAAAAGCATTTGATTTGCTGTTTTGAGTGAGATATTTGTTTGGTGTTGTTCTGCTAGTATTTGTGAATCACTTGCAGCCTCTGTATCAATGTTCAGTCCTGAAAATTCTTGCTGCAGAGTCAAGAAATTATTTATTTGTGTATCATCCTCAAATACTTGCCAATCCTTGACATTGTTTGGGACAGAAGGTCTGTGTTTTATCTCAGCTGTAAAGCAATGCTGGGGTTCAAAAGGTAGTTTGCAAGTGCTTGCAAATGTGGCAAAACTATGAGCATGAAGGTTATGGGTTCTAGGAATTTTGGTAATTTGAAATTCAGTGAAGGAATTTGGTATTTCAGCAGCAGCAGACCTATAAGATCTCAGTCTTTTGTCATTTGTGACAAAATTTCCCTTTACTTGTTCGATAATTAGGTCTGAGTCTCCTAGGATTGAAACTTTTACGGCTTGTAAGGATTTTACTGGCTTGAGGCCTAGTAAGAGAGCTTCATATTCTGCCATATTGTTGGTGCATCTGAAGTTTAACCTATAGGCTCGGCCCTCTGCATGATTGTTTTGTTTGTTATGTATCCAAACCCCTGCTCCTGCCCCTAATTTGTTGACTGATCCATCAAATTCAAGAAACCAAAGGACTTCTTGATTAAGGGAAGCATTGTCAACTATTGTGGGACTTGGCATCAACAATTTGAGATTTTGGCTTCCATTTGGTTTGTCTTCTTGAACAGTTTTGTTTATTGATTTCTCAACCATTATTTCTAGATCAACAGATTCTTCATTTATCTGTCGATCTTGTTTGAGTGTCTGGGTTTCTTCATCATTTGTGGGACCTATATTGTCATTGAAGAGAATATAGGAGTCTATGTCAGAATGGACAACATATATGGGAAAGTTTTGAGGCTTGTCTTCACTGCTGACCATGTATTTCATAAGTGACTCTCTATATAACCTCTTGGGTTGACCAAAGACTGAGATGGTGGCATATGACATGTCTAATTGTAGGGAACCTTGGAGCTTAGCCCCCCATGATCTTGATAACAACATTCCATATTTGGGTGGGATATCAGCAACTACAACATCCATTAGAATTGTTTTATTTGGGTACTGGACAAGTGACACACAAAGATATTTTATTAAGCCTAAAAATTTGACTTGGCTGGAGTCAAATGAAAATAGGTCCTTATAAGGTCTTGTAATGTCCAGGTTGAGCCTCTCCGTCACTGATTTAGGCATAAGGTTATGAGAGGCGCCTGAATCAAACATTGCATTATGTAGTATCTTATCATGAACATGCAAGCTGACATAGAAAGGTAAGATCCCTATAACTGCTGTCTTTCCATCAACCTCTGGACCGAAAAGCAATTTTGGGGTGTCATCCAACACATTGACATTATCTTTATTACGAGTAAGTTGAAGGGACTTCTTGATTTGTTGTTTGTAAATGTCATGCTTGGCTAGTTCTGAAAGAGGAATAGCTATCTTCAATTTGCCAATTTCAGCTTCTAACTCAAAGGGTCTTTCAGATTGGATCTTGGTATTGTGGATGACAACCTTTTCCTTGTTCATTAAGTTTTCTTCTTGATTCTTATCTTGATCTTGAGGCTTGTCCTTTTTACTCATCTCTTGAGGAGTATTACTTGGATTAGGCTGCAAAGGTGATGCAGCCATTGGTTGTTGTTTTGAGGGAAATGGTTCAGTAACTTCTTCAACGGTTACTTCATTTGTAACTGAATCAGTTGTGTCATGTGGCTCTGTGACTATGGCTCTTTTGGGCTGCAGGCTATCCTTTGTTTTTTCAGGCTGTGTTACATTTACAATTCTGCTTCTTAGCTTGTATTACTTATGAACTTCATAAACAGAAGTGTCATAACCTTGTTTAAAGTCAAATGACTCACCTGACTTGGTTTGGAACTGCTTAATGTCATCATCCTTATGATCTTCTTGACTCAGAAAAACTTTCTACTCATCATTCAAGCCCATCAGGTTAATGTGGGTGTCATCTACTTGCTCATTTGAAGTGGATGCTTCAGTATAGTTTTCCTGGAACGGAGGTCTTATCTCTGGATCAGAACTGGCCTTACCAACGTTTGGGTTTTGATTTCTCCTAATATTGGGATTCCTGATAGGGTTATTTTGTGGTGCTTCCCATGATGACTTTCTCTCAACCGATTCTACTCTATCACCCAACCTCTTCATACCAGTGAGTATTGCATCCAGTTTCTGATCAAAGGTTGAGGGTTCTTCTTTGAAGGTGGTTCTCTTTTCCAATCTTGTCCTGTTTCTTTTGGAAATTAGGTTAGCCTCTACTATGACAACAACTTTTTGGGCATCTTCAAGGGTTTCAGGGGCTCTTTCCTTTAACTGATATGCCATATCAGGGTCAAAACCATCAGGAAATTTGTACAAAGCTAAATCGGGAGGAGGTCTTAAATTCTGCAGTATTGCGTTATATACATTGTTGAATCTTGCACAATACTCAAAAACGGTCTCCTGAGGACCTCGCTTGATTGTATCATATTCACCCAGTATGTGCAAGGGATCTTTCTTTTTTTCCCATCTGTTAGTAAAGGCTTGATAAAGCTCAGCAGGAGTTGTTATGGTATTTACAGCAAGTGATCTAAACCAGGTTCTTACATCACCTGTCAGGCTCTGAACAAAATTCTCATTCTCACACTGTCATCATCTCTTTCATAGTTCTCAAAATGATTTTGCATCCTTTTGGCATGCTGAATAGCTGTGAAAGGGCCAGTGGAGTCAAAATATGAGATTTTGGATTGGTAGTCCTGAGGTAGAGCTACAGCATTAGCAGGTAACTGCAGGGGCGCATATCTATTAGCCATATTTGCTGGGTTTATAGGATTAACAGGGATAAACGGGACAACAGGAACGATTGGTACAACAGGGGTAATAGGTATGGCAGAAACTAAAGTGTTGGTCAAGGGAAATGTGTAGTGGATGAAGGTGTGAAAGGAGGGCTTTGAGATGTAGATAGGTGAACTAGGGGAATCAGGGGGTAGAACGGAATAAACCTTGAATTGGAGTAGGAACAGGGTTTAGGGTAAACTGTCTCAAAGGACTTCAAATCAGTAGGATTTTCCTGCCTTGCTGCTTCCTAAATGGATTTTAGGCGATTGTGTTAAAGGGTTTTCAAAAACAGTTGGTGGATTGGGGTCAAGATTTGACCTTGTATACCGTGGATTCTTCTTGGGAGCCAGCTTCTGAACTTGTTTTTTGAGTATTTTTTGGAATTTTCTTGTATCTGCAAGGACCAGATAAGATTTTGGAATGGCTGTGTATATCTCAAAGCTAGCATGAAGATTGACATAAGCAACTTTTATCTAAACTTGTCAATGTAAAACAGAAACAGTTTTGAAGGCTTCCTGGCTGACATTCAGGCTTCATCTGTAGCTTTAGGAAATATACAGCAATTAGAAAATCCTGAGGAAGTCCCCAGTGGAGTCGCCATTTATGTTAACACCCAGGTTGTTCCCTATGACTCCCAAGGTAATACGGTCGGGGTAACCACTAACCAAGCTTTGGAGTATAGGTCCTAGCCTACCTATAATCAGAGAGGGCTCTCTCTTTAAGTTTTAGCTCTGTTTTGTGAAGA
>APFE030752936.1:0-22444 GCA_000404065.3 Pinus taeda
TAAGGAGTTTTATATTTTTTTAAGTGTTTTAATACATATACACGGGTTGGGTATATATGAACCCGCGTATACACGCGTTTAACTCAGGGCAATGTCGTGTACAGGGAATAAAACATTGTTTTTTACATTTTGGACCAGGTCTGGAAGGAGGGGTTGCCCTAGGCCATGAGTGTAGCATCACAAACCATAATAGTGAGATTTGGAGCTATAACAGTTAGCTTTACCCGGAAACTAAATATTTTCTCAATGTTTCTGATTTTCCGAGATCACACTAAAGCGCAGCGGAAAAGAGCATACACATGAGAAAAATCCTTCCTCTATGTTTCTAATTTGCCCAGATCACACAAAGTCGCAAGGCAAAGATCATACGCAGAAATGAAAGGTATAGATCCGGCAATAAAAAAAGAATCTAAATAAACCGAAATAATAAACAGAGAGAAAATAACTAGAAACTGCAAATAAACACTGTATACCTCCAGATCTTAAAAATGACATAGCTAGGGCTACCAGAAACCTTTTCGCATGAAACAAAAGGGGTTCCTCACTGGAACAAATGCTCCTAACACAATAGAGTAGTCCTCTTGGCCCGAAAGTAGTCAGAAACAATAGATCTAGGAAACGGCAGTCGGATGCAGTTCTACCGGCTTCAGATTTGGATCACCAATGGAAATGACCCTCAAATAGCTCTGATACCATGTAGGAATTTACAGGGTAATTTCCTCAGATAGAACACCAAAGGACACCACTCACAAACAGATCACAGATCAATAAACCTGTATTTTTGACGTGGTTAAAATCCTCAAAGAGGGAAATAGTCCACGACTTGAGCCAACGCGACCACTTCAGGCAATTTATTAATAAAAGAATGAAATTTTACATAAGCTTCTCTCGTGAATAGTTAACCTACAAATGACCCTCCATGCTCTTTAAATAGAGATCATGGACCAATTGGGTGTCAAGCCATGGATCAAGTGTCGGTAATACCAAGGAGAGAATGAACCGTCGGATCACTACATATCATGACCGTTGGATTGTAAGTTACAGAAGTACATAGTAAAGAAACACACTTTACCTAACTCTACACTAGACCAAGTTATACTTAACTACTTCCTATGTGTCGGAATATCCTAACAATCTTTGTTTCAATCTTGTGTAAAAAGGAAACCAAATGCAAGAATAGTTTGTTTCCATTTCAAGCTTGTGTAAAAATGAAACCACGCCCACTTTAAATCTCATGATTTCCATTTTTATCAGTTGATTTTTGCCATATGAGCCTTGGTTTTTTCATTCCATCATCACCATCTCTTTGGCCAATCGTACACTTTCACTTGGTTGTTTTACCCTTGCCTGAGGAAAATTTGCGATGAAGTGGTCTTATTAGCCAGCCTCTTGACCTTTACATGTTTTGTGCAGTTCCATCATGACTGGAATCAGTTGTTATCCTTTTATACTACTCGCTCCTCCAGGTGGAGTCCCCTTTCATCTCTTTTCAGACTCTAAAAATAGAAAATATTGTCAAGTAGTTGTCTTTTCGAACTCGTAAAAGTAAATGAAATGATTTCTACTTAGTATAAGTTTAACCCTTTTCTGCACTGAGATAGACTATTATATGAAAAAGGAACACCTTATCCATACATGGTTGAGAGGTTCTCTCGAATATTGTTTTCTACCTTTTCGGGTCCAAGGGACCAATTACGAAAAGGGACCTCATGGAGTTTTCCTTGTTGTATCTCTTTCAAACTCTCTAAATATGAAAAATATACCAAGTTATTCTTTTCTCAGACTTGTTAAAATTTTATGATGAAAGACTTGTCACTATGAAGAGCCTGAGTTTCTCCTTCCTAGGACTCGTAAAATTTACTAGGATGGACTCATCTGAAGGGTAAAATTATATGACAAGCATATGGTATCCTCTTCAATATTGTGTAAAAATAACGAGGTACTCACTACAAATAGTGGGGGAAAAAATGAAGATGAAACTTCCCTTGTATAGGCAGCTTGTCACTCTTGAACATGACACTCATTTGTTTCTCATGTCAGGTTGGGGACATCCTCACTTAGTCACTTGTCCTTCTGGGTTTGGGTAATCCATTTTTCCTCTCATTTGATTTTTCCACTTTTTCATTATGACTCTTGGTCTTATGTTGAGTCAAACGCCGCCGCACTTTAGAGTCGTGTCACCGATATGTTCAAGAGAAGTCCTATATGCAGTCTATTACCTATACATTGTCTAACTCTTTCTACGTTCTTGGATCCTACTCACTTTATTCCTTGTTTCGTGTTGATGATGGGAGACTCATTATGACTCTCCTTCTATGGGTCACTTTTTGTCGACTTCAGCTCATTATCCAGGAAGCTGACTTAGAAACTCCCTTTCAGTACCTTAGATCTTGCATGCCTTAATGGCAAGTTCTCCGCATCTAATGACAGGTTTTCACTATTGGCCTTCGATCAAGTTATTCCATGAGTGTTTGACTTCAGCTTCGTTATCACATTCACAGATTGTACTATCGTACCTTGAGGACCATTATCATTAATTTTGGTTCCTCTCATTCCTATTAACAATCCACATCATTAGCCAGTAATCAGGTAGTCTTCTAGCATGTTTGACATCGACACGTTCATTCGCATGTTAGAATTCAAACTTGATCGAGTTGGGATGGAGCACAAGACCTTGAGTTTTCTCTGATATAACTCAAGCTATGTGGAGTTATGTATTGTTAATGATGGTACACATGTTTCCTCTATAAGAATGACTATGACCATACCATGGGAATTTACATTTATGATGATCCTTCTATATCGGATGGCTGTGTCCATGCCTTGGATCTTAGATTAAGAATGATCCTTATGTATTGGATGGTTGTTCCCATACCATGGATCCTTTCATATAGTTCTTACTATCCAGATGGCTGCGTCCATACAGTGGATTCATCTTTTGACGTATGTATATGTATATTCATACTTGATTTGTAGGTCTCTTGACAGTGTTTGTCCTCATCCTTGCAAACTCTCATAAAGCATCTCAGCCATCACTCTATGTTCTACCTTCATGCTTTGGGGGGCATCTGTTCCACAATATTTTGTTGCACCTCCCACACTTCCCTGTGACGTACCCCGAAGGGCCCGAAACATGAACATCATACAATGTAACCATCCAGATATTCAAATTAGATCCTCCCTAAGACATTGATTGAAAAATTCCTTAAGCTTCCCCTGTAGAAAATGGCTCTAAAACCCTAATTTGAGAATCATCATCCTTATGAGGCTTAAAACCACGATGGTTTCCTGTTGCACTATGCCAGACCCAAGATGTCATCAATATTTTTACTTGTATACTCATGATGATCCAAAAAAGGAAATTTTCACAAAGAGGTTGAGAAGTTGTGTGATCTAGAAGCTTCTGGAGCAGCGAGTTGGAGGATGTTCAATGTAGATGAGACCTGTTGGTCTTATCCCTATGAGCTACCTCCTTGAGATGAGGGTATAATCCTATATTTAGAGAGGTATTGGCTCCCTTTCCCAACCTATATATTCATCCTCTCCCATTCCCAAGTGTTGGTCAGGTTAGAGGTTGGTTGGTCTATGTCTATTTGCACCCTTATGTTAAGATTGTGCCAAAAGGCTATTTATTTGACTTGGAGAAGGAGTGCTTGGAGATTTCTTGGCTTAGACTTGGATTACCACTCAAGGAGGGCCTATTATCTTCCCAAAATGTATATTTTCATGTATCATTTAGCTTGACATTCCTTGATCAGTTAAGTAGGTTGTTATTGGATTTTTTATTTCTTTTGGCATGCCTTGTTGTGACTTGATCATTTGTGCAGGTGCATAAAAACTTAGAGAAGCAGCAACAATCTCATGACACAAGTGGTTCAAGGTCCTAAACAAAGAAAATAAAAATAGCATCAAAACAAGGTAGGCCATCTCCTTCGTTCTTCTTTTCAATTGTAATCTAGGAAGATGTCTAGTTGATTGTCACTTCAGTTGCTAGACCCACTCATTGGGCTAGAGGGATCATCTCTGTCCATAGAGAGGATTAACCTTGACAACACTCATATCTAGATATAGGTCATCCCTTATTATATTTCCTCTTCTCATTGTCCATGGTTTTGGTTTTTGTGATAGAAACCCTAGCTTCATAGGAGGGAAGGGGGGGATGGGAATGGGAAAATAGGGGGAAAAAGGGTGGCTAATTTAGGTAATAGAAACGAGGGGATAGGGATAGATGTTAGGGACATTGGGAAGTGGAATTTCTTGAAATGGATGAGGGTAAGTGGGGAAAAATCCCAAAACACACTCCTAACCGAGAATTTGGCAAAAGCACAGCGTGGGCTATGGTTTTAGGGAAAAATAATGGAAATGAGGAATATGAATGTGGGAAATGATTGGCGGGAGGTGTATGAAGTATGAAAAAGGGTGTCAAAATAGCAAAACCATGGTATTTCTCACTGAAATGAAGAAAACAGCAATCTAACCCAAAAACGTAGAGAAAAACCCTAGAAGAGGGATTTCACCACCTACTAAAGAAAATTCACTGAATGAGAGTTGATGAGAGGCTACACTTACCTATTGAGAGTGTCTTAAACCTGTATAATTTTGATTGAACCCTCTTGTTTCTCCTTTAGCCTCCAAAACAAAAAAACGTAGCGAGCTAGTAGAATTGTAACGTGCTAGCTGTTTAGGGCTTGAGGATGGAAATGTGAAGCCTCAAAACGCTAAAAATATGTTGAGTGGTGGATGAGAGATCTAGGATGACAAAATGAGGTCTTTAAATTCTTTCTATGGTCTTTTATAACTTGAAAAGTATTTTTTTGCTTTAGTGGTGGAATGGCATCATCATGTCTTTTTGAAAAATAATGAGATGAGGTAATGTACTTCACCTTTGTAACTTTATTATGAAAAGTTACATCTTCATGAAGAGCGAAATGCAATTTTCGTAATCTTTTGAACATTTTTCCTAATTACTAACTCCCATGGTGACTCTGGTGGTGACATGACTCTTAAATGACAATAATGATATGACCTAATAATAACACCAAATGAATACCTAAAACCATGGTTAAGGGCCTTTGAAACCTTGCGGTGATATGATGGCCTTCAATGATAACCAAGACACTGTTTTGGTGACCTATCACAGGGAGTGATGACAATACCATGACAACATTTTATGACCATGAGCATGCAGGGAGTAGTAATAAGACCTCGACACTCACCAATGATCGATTTTTTTTTTAAGTTTATTTGAAAATATAACAATTTGACCTAATGACTTTGTCGACCACATGGAAAGAGTACATTTGATCACTAGTGACTCATAAACACTAACATTGGCTCCAACTGGGCATGGAATCTCCTTTAGGAGGTGTCAAGAACACCATAGACTAGGTATCCTCATCCATTGGCTGAAGAAGTCAAAATAAAACACTTGACACTCAAAAGATTGACTCACTAAACTTAAGAAAAACTCAAACTGACTTGACTTGACTAAAAAAATTGACTACTAACTGATCTTACTTACACATGGAAGTAGAACATTGGGATCTCAGAGCCTTCACCTCAGTATTTAAATCCTAATGATAACCACCACCTGCTAAAGATATATATACAATCATGCGATATGACCCCTCCAGTGTAACCAATCCAACAAATGGCTACTTACTTGAATCCTTCTCTTACTTTGCTAGAGTAGGGAGAAAAAACAAAAGATAGGAAACTCCAAGCATCCATTGAACATGTGATCATGATCCATACATACAAGAAAATTCATCTTCCTAGATGGCTGAAACAAATTGGAAATAGTGTCTTCAATAATATCAGGGAAAAAGGAAGTTTGTTCTTGAAAATTTGCATTTGAGGTAGCCATAATATCAATACCAAAAATGTGCACATCCATAGGATTTGTGACAAACTTCTCTTATTCAATAGACTCTTCATTTTTGGAACCTGGAGGAAGATCATCATGTGGAAGAGACTCTAAAACAACAACTTCTTTATCGTTGCTCTGTTCTTCATAATCGTCTTGCAATGTTTGATGACAATTTTCTGCCATAATTACATTGTCTGGAAGCTCCACACATGCCAATTCAAAATTATAATTTGCACAAATCTGCCCTTCGAACAATGCTTCAGAAAATGGATGAGATGGAGAGACATATGAGTGGTGAATGTCTAGGGATCCTTGTTCATGCATTTCATCAGAAACCTCATCTTGGTCTTCACCAACGTGATCTTGCAATAAAAACCTAGTGAAAGAACAATTTGATTGACTATGCTCATACCTTTGATCATCAAAAGACTAAAAATTCTGCTACAAAGATTCATCAAACCCATAGTATAGAACATGAATATCATACATAAGAGTTGAATCTTCATTAAAATAGGGTGAACGTTCCCTTGTTCTTCTGAAATGCCTACAGATTGTTTAATGTCATCATTGAGATTGTGCTTAGTTTCACTTTCATCCAAGGGAGAAGACATCTTCTCTTCTTGGTGATGGAAAGGGTTCTCATACAAATCCTCCAAGATATCTTCATCCATGAACTCTTTGTCACCATAATAATTCTCTAGATTTTTGATGAAAACCTAAAAATGTTCACAACAATCCTCAACCAATGGCAAAGAAGGATGAGATTCTCTATATTTTTCAAAAAAATTATGAGTGAAAATATTTAGGAGAATAAATACTAGCAGATGGAAGACCTTCATACCAAGATCATGCTTTTCCTTCTAAGGTTTCCATGAACATCTTCATCATACAATCTTCAGGAAATTAAGCCCTCAACTTGTGTGCATGCATGTGAAATTTAACGAGATGTAGAGTAGAATCATCTCCTTTCTTGTCTTTGAACTTTGGAAAATAAGTCTACTAATCTACACAAGGCACGTGGCTAGGAAAATTTAGAATGTGATCTCGTTTTAAAGGAGCATACCTTCTGGATATAGAAATCATCTTGATTTTTGGATCTTGCTACCAGTGGAGTCTTTGGATCAAGTTGGATTTGATAGGTGAATTCTTCAACCTTCATATGTGTATGACCATTGTCCACCATCAGTAAATCAGATCTAAACATTGATGATCTTTCCCAAGGGAATGTTATACAGGAAAATGACCTCCTCATCAACTTAGAGGACAATGACATGATGATTGAAGGATTGACCAAGTTCACTGGCCCAATTGTCAAGCTAACACTGTCTAGACACTATCAAACTACTTGATAAAGATTCTCAACAAGATTAAGGTTGTGTTAGTGCCTAGGGTAGCTCTATTTTCTACCTTGGGAACAATGTTAGTGAACCTGAATCAGTTTCTATGGGTCAAAGGAGTGAATTGACTCAGAAAATATCCCTAGATTCTCTCCTATGTCAACTCATAAAAGTAGGGAAAGATCAGAAATCGACCTATTTAGGGGGGTTACTAATTCCTAATGGAGTATGAAAACGGGAAAGAGCACTAAATCATGGAAACATCACTGCCTTTTCCTAAACGAAATCATAAAGGACTTGGAAACCCTAACTTTAGATGTTATATATGCAAGGTTTGGGCCATTCTGAAAGAGGTCGAAACATTTGAAAGGATTTCCTATTTGATTGTTAAGAAAAGTCTTAGACTAAGGCATTAGAAGAGGTTAAGAAGGGAGAGAGAGAGGAGTTGGAGGGATAAGGGAAGGTTGATGCATTTGATTGTTGTAATCACTCTTTCTACTTCAATATAGAACTGTAGTTGTGTTGTCCACGCCATGATGTTGGTGGTATAACTTGTTTATATGTTGATCTAATATCTTCTAGCATGAGTGGCTTAGTTGTATGCAACAAGATATCTTTTATATGTTCATGCATTTGTTTATCAAGGTTTTATGCTATGATATTATGCATATCTTTGCTATGTGTAGGTTTTGATTTGGAGCTAGCTCACGGGTCATCCACCTAGCTACATTGCGCTCTCCAACAACACCACACAAAGACTTGAGGTAATAATTCCTTCTCGCTTTGATATTAGTTTGTTAAACATAGATATGCATCTATCATTGTTTCAGCTACAACTAATCTAACTATCTACTGAGGATCTTGGGAAGATCCTTGAGGGTTTTACACATCACCAAACACCCATGCATTAATCCCTATAGTAGAATTGGTGACTCCACTAGGGACTACACTTAGTTCCCAGCTTTTCCCAGAAAGTTCCTAGATCTCTCTTTCTTCCAGGCCTTCCTGTACTTCTTCATTCCCCTTCCAACTACTCAAGACCATACAATACCCTTCTTTCAGTGCTCAGCCCTAAATTTGATCCCCACAACCTATTTTTTTGAGTGATTTTCCTCACTAATGTAGGTTATTAGTGAAAACAATGCTTTATAAAACATTGTTCCCTCACAAACAAAGTGTTAGTGCTGAAATTAAATCTTTGTAGCCTCTAGTACAAAGCGTTAGTCAACCATTTCTTGATAAATAGCTTACCCTATGAACTCATGGGTTGGGAAATATGCTTATAGATTGATCAGGGATTTGCAGTTGCACTTGTTTGACTGACCTATGTCCTAAACAAACTTTATTTTAAAGAAAATAGCTTTACTACATAAATTTTTCATTAAAATAAAAAATACAATTTTTTACTATTTTCTGCGTAGCTCGTTAAGTTTTGCATTATTTGGTTTCAATAGTTGTTAGTGAGCATTGAAGTTCTGTTGGTTATGCTAGTGTTGTACTGAATAGGATGCATGGAATGAATATTGATATATGAATGACTCTCCCTTTGTAGAAGCATCTTATTCATCGAAAGTGAAAATTTACAAGCATTGTTTTTACATAATTTGAGTCAGAGTCCCATATCATTTCATACGCCAACACCCCTACCGAAGACATTAATGAAGTACATTTAAAATCTACCTAATAAAATCAATCAACAAGTCTTTTTAGAGTAAACACACTTTAGTTTAGGCTAGGATGTTGGGATAGGAAGTGTCAGTTAACTACCCAAGATCATACACGGAAACTAGTGTCATTAAAGAGAGAAATCCTTCTGCACTCATACTATCCGAGACCACTCTAGTAAAAGCGAAGCTAAATACAAGACAACATTAGACTGTAAGTGAAGGTAGCTTGCCTTTCCTTACATCTCCTTTGGGTATTCTATGTATCGGGGATCCCTTTAGGGATATTAGAACTCAGTCGGGGGCTCAGGTATCCTGCCCACACAACATACTATCTGAGACTATGTTCCCCCCGATAGTGTGTGTGATATGAGATATCCTTAGTGGCCATACTTTTAGGGACTAACACAAGGTGACTGGGGCGGGCTACCGTGGTACCTAACACAGATGAACCTACTCTGTCTTTGGTTTTTGGGAGGGTGCTCGTCTTCATGAACATGAGAGTACTTATCCCCTTAATCTGAGGTTCAGGCAAAGCTCTAGAGTAACTGTAACTGTACATTTGGCCAGCTCTCTTTTTTATTCGTTGTGATGTTGGGTTTCATCTCTAGTGATCGATGCTTATCATATAGGGTCATTTCCCTCTGTTTGTTGATTGATTTACTTAAGTGTATTATTTATTTTTTAGGTGCCAAAGTGCTATCACTAATTCTTTAATAAACATCACTATAAAATTTACTGATAAAAATTATCAACCACCGTGCCTACATCTGGCCCATATCGTCAATCTAGATGGTTGTTAGGACTTCCCCCACTCACTGCGGAGGATCCGCCAAGCTCCAGTGAACTGGATTCACCGTCTTCAGGAAATCAGTCTCTGAGATCTCACAGAGAATCAGTTTGGACATCCCATGATTCAAGATTACCTAAGGATTTATTTACTGAAGGATTTATTCCTCCATACAATCCTCCAATCATGAATCTGTTGGGCCCACTCTTGGTTCCCGTTGCATTTGTATCTCTGTTGTCTTAAGTTGAAACACTTCCATCCATCACGTCAATGACTAACGGGTTGTGGGATTTTTTGGACAATTTTGGTCCCCCATCACTTCCCCAGTCGACAGTCAGTACCACACCTCTGATGGAAAAGCCTATTATCCCATTTTTCCTAGGTTCAAACCCTATTGTGACATCCTCCACGAGTGGAACCCAATACATTTCGGGTTCCACCCCTTTTATGTTAGCCCCTAGACCTTTGACAAGTTCTACATATAGCACTCCTTATAATGCTCAATATAACACAATTAGCATGGTTCCCTTCAACAAACAATATGGTTGGCATCCATTGTATAGTTATAACCCCTAGATTCAGATATCTAGGGGCACCACTCCCAATATGCATATACTGGCCAGAAGCGTAATAGTTCCCCCTCTGTTTTAAGGTATGCATGGTGAGTCACTGATTGACATGAACCCTCCTTATGTTATTTAAGGAACTATGGTTAGTTATGTGGCATGCGGGAACCCTCAACAAGGTCCCAATCAATCCTTCGGGGCACCCTACTCACAACCTCAAATGAGTCAAGGGAGCACTGCTTATCCTAGGGGAACTTTTATCGCCCGACCTAACAATCCCTATGGAAACCCACAATAGAATACCATACCCCAAGGCACCTACTATACCACACAACCTGTGTATAATATTTGGAACAACACGATGGGAGGACTGCAAGGATCCTCAAGTCATATGTCATCGCCTTGGTCCAATTTGGGGGAATCAAACACTTTTCCTTTCTTATCAACACTTGATATCCCTAACTTGTACAAACTTACAAATGACCCCATTTATCATAACTTACTTTGGCTGCCAATCCCGCATAAAATACCGATAGACATCCCAAAGTTTGAAGGGAAACAAGGGGAGGATCTGGGTACACATATCACCACCTATCATCTATTTTGTGTTTCTAACTCCATGGTGGATGATGGTATCCAGTTACGTCTTTTTCCCCGCACCCTTACTTGCAATGCAACCAAGTGGTACATTGATTTACCACACACGTCAGTTAATACCTTTGGTGCTCTAGTGATGGAATTCTTAAATCACTTCCAGCTACCATCTACTATGAAACTAGGACGGAACTCCTCATTTCATTACATTAGGATTTTTCCACCGACATCTTTGATCATATACATGAATGGAGATGTAGTCAGAGGTGAGTCAAAGCTCCCCTCCCAAACTATCTATTAGCATATTGGTTCTACAAGTCTCTACTCCCCCAAATCACTAAGGATGTCACCTTAGGTGGTGCGGTCATAGAATACCAATCCATTCGTCATTCCCAACACTTGGACTTGATATACTCATAGTCTGGCATTCTATACGATGTAATTCCAAATGCCCCTCACAACTCCAATGCTCCTGCTACTCAGCAACACAGAACACATGCCGATGGGATTATCAGTGCAACCTCTGGGACTATTGTAAAACAACTTAGTGATCACATTACCCATATGTCAGTGGACCCTTCTACCAAATCAATTGATCATCCTACGACCGTGATAAACTCTGTGTAGTCTACACAAAAACTCGACGGTAAGAAAAAGAAGAATAAGAAAAATACTGCTCCTTCTGAAGAGTACTCAACAAAGAAGCAAAAGCCAAAGTAGAAGGTTGTTGTGCCCTCTGCTGATGGAAAGGATAAACTCACCAGATTCCCTTGCAAAATCTGTGCCGAAGACCACATGACCTATCACTATCCATGTCTTCAGGAATGCATAAATTTCATTGCTAAAATGACACTAGTAGGACCCTTGTTGTCCTGAATAATCATTTCCCCACTTAGTAGCAGTAACACCTTATTGCAAACCAATCCCAACCCCTGCAAGGGAGCAATGGTGGTTCACAACATCCTTTAGCTGGTGAAGTACCCTCTACCATTTACACCTTTGAAACGGTAGATCTACGAACCAGAGCCAAATCATGTGGAGCTCCCGTCGCTCATGCATAGGAACCCTCATCAAGTCAAAACCCACTGTTGCCTAACGATCTTCATATTGAAAGGCCAGTTGTTGACCTTTTGATTCACCCCCCTAAAGAGGAACTTTGTCGCACAATACAAAATACATTTGCACGTGTTGCCCAAAACTACAACATTGTAGAAGACTTGGCACAAGCGTCATCGGCTATGTCAGCGCTCAAAGTATTACAAACCTATCCAGCACAAAGGAAAGCTATGCTTTCGGCTATTGGTGGTATTCACCCTTGGGATTCGAGGCTTGAAATTTTCGGCATGGAAAAATATAAACCTCCCCTTTCTCACCAGCTTTCATTTCAAGTGTAATTTTTTTCGAAAGGTAAAGGATAGAACTATCATTGACGAAGGTGCTTCAACCTGCATAATGTTGGCTTCATGTTGGCTCGATTTGGGTTCTCAAACCCTATCCCCACTATCGAATTCCCTTAAAGCTTTCGACAACCACACTTTCATCCCAAAAGGTTACCTAGCTAACTACCCCATCAGCTTGTATGGAAAAATGATAATGGTGGACATCGAAGTCGTAGATAGAAAGGTCGACTATAATCTCTTGTTGGGTCACATTTGGACATATGCCATGATTACCATTGTGTCTACTGCCTTTTGCATCATCCTATTTCCATTGGATGGAAAGGTAGTCATAGTGGACCAGTTGTCCTTTTGCACCCCTGATTATTCCTCATTACTATTACAGACATTTTTGGGTACTGCAACCCCAATCATACATGTCCATTAACCAAGGGCTTCTAAGTCCCTAAAAGTGTTGCTTCACACCCTAAAGGAACAAGGTCAGTTGATTACATCATCTCCCAGAAGTTCTACATAGAAAACTGCTCAGAACTAGTCAAAATTGGACCATACAGACTGCCCAGTGTAGAGGGTGCGATGCATCTCACTTGCTCAGTGTAAAAGTGTGATGCATACTGGAAATCCCTTCTGTAGTGTGCGATGGGTGAGAGTAGACAAATGGCAGAGACAGTTTGCAAGGTGGATGATCATGGAATCTTCCAGAAACTTCTCCTGTGATACTTGCCTCTCTGAATTCGCCCAGGGATGAGTAAGAGATCATCAATCTCCAAGTGGAATCAAGAACTATCAAAGAGAGGACACTAATCAAAATCTTAGAAGCTGACTCACCCCCCTGCAATCATCTATATATGGATCCCTCATCACAAAGATCCGGAGGTTGGAATCTTGTATCTTGTAAGGAAGTGTTGTTGGTTTCCTGGTGCAATATCATAGTGTCCGGTGATCTAAGCTTTTCATGAGGTGAAGAAGGGATTTCATGCTGAGAGGATGATGCTGGGTTAGAACAATGGGTTGTAATCCTCTTTGCTATTCTTGATATTAATAAAGCTATTCAAGTTTTCCTCCACATTCTTGTATTGTTTGGTGATATATGCAGTTGTGTGGTCAATATATATGTATTCCTATATTGTTTATGATTGTATATCTCTGTTCTTCATTAGTATTATGTTGCTTTGATCCCACGGGTGCTCTTTGAAGCCAGGTGAGAGAAGAAGGAGCAGTAAAGATGTGTCAGAAGGGAGAGGAACCGAGCAAGGAACCAAGCACAAGATTGAGGTTGGTGTCCTTTGTTCCCCTCTTATCTATTTCTCATAAAGGAAAGTGAAAGTAGTTTTGGTTTGTTTGTTTCTAAGATAGCTACCCATCTTAGTGGGACTAGCAGCTCCGAGTGGGCACTAGATTTCCTTATAACAATTACCTAGAGGCTTTGTACCCTTAGTGGGTGGTGTACCTAACTCTTACATCAGTATCAATATGGGTCTATTGAAAGGCTCTTACCTGATGCGTTGTTTCCCTCTTCTACTACCAATGGTTCCATAGATGGTCAATATGGTTTCATCCATTCCTCACGAACTGACTGATCCTTGGATCCCACCGGCCCCTTCAGACATTGACACTTACAGAGAGCAAATGCCATTGTCACTAGCTAAATTGGGAAGCCAGGCCATTCAATCTGCATTTGAGTCTCTGGTCAGTTTGGTCATAGCCAATGGTACCACTGCCCCTCCCATAATTGATCCCTCTTTCAATCCCCTCAATCAATTCCTACCTACAGAAAAAGCTATTAGAGAGATCATGAGTTTAGAAGAGCGACCTTGGGAGGAATCGCACCATCATGTTTCGATATCTAGTTCAAACATGATGCCTCTTCAACTCCTGTCATCTAATGCATCCGAAATCGTTTCCTCACCATATACGGCTATTGAAAATTTGGACTCGGAAGGAAACATGGGAAATATTTCAAAGATATTTCTCATCGATATTTCTATCATGATAGGAATCATAAAAAACATCTAGGTTGGAGCAGATTGCAATCCTGAGGAAATTGCAAGCTTCACCTGCATTTTTAAGGAATTTCATTCTTAGGTCCCTATACTACTAGTGTAACCCCTTATTGTTATTAGTACAACCCCCTTATTATATTATTGTGCCCATGTAGTCCCCATATTGTTATTATTGTACCCCATAGAAGCCCACTATAGTTATTTTTGTGCCCTTAAACTATTATTGTTATTTCGGCTCTGATTATATTATGACCCCTTAGAATCCTATATATAGAATTTTAGATCTATATTATGACCTCGGGTCTGAATTTTAGATCTTGCCTCGCTTTATTTTTAGAGATATGATCTGAAGCAGTTAGGGTTTTTGCAAGCTCCATAATTTCATCTAAAACAAGTCATTGTGGAAGTTTCACTATAACTTGTTCGATATGAAGTTTCAGAAGAAAAACGAAAAACCATTTGAGAAGAAAGTGGTCTGAACCTTGGGTCCAAATTTCAGATATTGTCTCGCTATATTTTCAGATATATGATCTCAGGAATTTAGAGCTTTTGCAGACTCCCGAATTACATCTTAAACATGTGACCTTAGGAAAATCGTCATATCGTTCTCTCTGAACATCAGATTTAAATTTCATAAGAAGCTACAGAAAGAGAACGGATTGCAGTTTTCAGTGTATATTTTTTAGATCCGAAGGTCAAAAAATTGACAAGTGGCACTTCATATAATTTCGTTCTTCTGAAAAGGTATATAATTAGGCCATATTTAGAGATTGTGCATAACACTTTCTTGGAAAATCCAATTTTGATCAAGCTGGTGGCATTGGAAAGAGGACGCAGAGGGCTACTATAGGTTGTGATTTCAGAACTGGAAGATCTACAATTACAAAGTTACAGTCGTTTCAATATTGAGCTCCTAAAATCAAGAAAAAACGAGATGAGAGAGTTTAATGGCAAGGATCCAGTAAATTGGATACTACAGATGGAGAAATATTTTGATCTACATGGTGTACCACTGTTACAAAAGGTACATATTGAATCTAATTATTTAGAACCAATTTATCATATAAAGGGCTTGGTTCTCATAAACCACTTTTCATGTGGTCAATTTTCACGAAGGAAATGATAGCACATTATGAGGATACAAAGAGAAGCACCTTATTTAGCCAATTGATAAATCTTAAACAAAAGGGTTCAATGGTAGAGCACATTGAGGACTTCCAAAAGTTGAATATAAGGGTAAATGATATTCCAAAGAAGAAAATGGTTGATGTCTTCATAGGGACTTTAAAGGATAACATTCAACACAAGGTTCATCTTTGGGAACCTTATTCATTGGAGAAGGCATTCAGGTTGGCAAGAAAAATTGAAAGTGAAATTATGGAAGCAAGGAATCCCACCACTCACAACTATAATTATGGAAGTGTTTTTTCTCCTAGCTTTCCAAAACCTACAAGGTTTACACCACAATAATTGGAAGAAAAAAGAGAAAAAGGGCTTTGTTACAATTGTGATAGCAAATACACTAATGGTCATAAGTGTGCTGAGAAGAAATTATTTTACATAGATTATGAAGAGGAGGAAGAAAAGGATCAAGAAACATCAAAAGAAGAGGATATACACTAGGAACCCACCCCAGAGAAAGAAGAAATGAATCTGACCATATATTGTAAAGCATTGGAAAGAATTACCACTCCTCAAACTCTCAATATAGAAGCACATATCAAGAAGAAAAAGGTTCAAGAAGTAAAAGAACACATTGAGAAAGAAGAAATGAATCCGACCATATCTTGTAATGCATTGGTCAGAATTACCACTCAAACTATCAATATAGAAGGACATATCAAGAAGAAAAATTTTCAAGAAGTGAAAGATCACATCGAGCATCAGGAAATGAACCTGACCATATCTTGTAATGCATTGGAATAAATTACCACTCCTCAAACTATCAAGATAGAAGGACATATCAAGAAGAAAAAAGTAATAGTGTTGATTGATTCAGGAAGTACCCATAATTTTATTCATTGTAAGATAGCCAAGGAATTGAATTGCTTCTTATATCCAACACCAGAGTTTCAAGTGATGGTTGCAAGTGGTGTTAAGAAATTTACTGCATAACATAAATAATTACTGAAAGGAATCTATATAAGAAATAACCAGCAACAACCATAAACACATAAAAACAAATGTTTATCTGGGAAAAACCCAACCTAATAATATCTCATTAGCATTGGCCAAAACCCTAGCCAATTTGACCAAGTGAGCCTTCACCACTCACCTCCAGGTCTTGCATTACAATGAAGTCCTTCCAGCCTTTTATAAGCTCCATTACATATAATACCACATGCGGAATACTATGGGTGCATAATACCATGTGCCCTAAAACCATCATTGTTTAACCTGGTCAACTTTGACTCTATCCTAAGTCAAGTTTACCTAACAATTCCTCCCCTTAAATTTGACTTGTGGTTCCTTGACTAACTCTAGCCAAACCTGCTAAGTGAGACAATCCCGCTCACTCTAGCTCTTACCCCCCTCAGAGTTTTTACTTGGGGTATTGTTAACCTGAAATCCCCCCTATCACCTAGATCTAACCCAAACTTTACCAGTGATCACCGAGGGGTACACATGCCTTACCAGGTCTTATAGTAGTATGCCCATTTACATGCAATAATTCTGACTTCATTAAATTTTATTTTATTTTTTGTTTATTTCTATTGCGATTCTGATCCATCATCTCTCAATTTGATTTGCTCAAAAAATTCTATCAAACCACTCCAACTGCGAACCCAACGAGAACCTCGTAGATTCTAGCACCGGTGGCCTCACATAACAGAAAATGAACAATTTCCGAAGTTGCATGAACAATTTTCTTCTGCTGACCTGCATGCAGCCCACGCCTACTCCATCTGTTAACACTTCTTTAAATAGCCACATGAATCCCAAACAAATCATTAGCATGTTCCAAACCAGTAAATATTGCAAATGCACTGCGATCTGTGGCAGTTACGGCACTATCTTCCACACATTCTCTTCGAGGTTCTTCTATGTACGATTGTTCCACCATTATTTTCGAGACCCAGATCTGTAAAAATGATGCAGTGATCTCATTAAACACTATAAACCCCTGGCATGAAATAATCCCTTTGAAGCCAATATCTGGCTCTGGTATCTGTTTTTAAGAAATTTACTACATAACATAAATAATTACCGAGAGGAATATATATAAGAAATAACCAACAACAACCATAAACACATAAACACAAATGTTTATCTAGGAAAACCCCAAATTCGGGGAAAAACCCAACCTAATAAGATCTCATTAGCATTGGCCAAAACCCTAGCCAATCTAACCAAGTGAACCTTCACCGCTCACCTCCAGGGCTTGCATTACAATGAAGTCCTTCCAGCCTTTATAAGCTCCATTACATATAATACCACGAGCAGAATACTATGCATGCACAATACCATGTGCCCCAAAACCATCACTATTTAACCTGGTCAACTTTGACTCTATCCTAAGTCAAGTTTACCGAACAATTCCCCCCCTTAAACTTGCTTGGGGTTCCTTGACTAACTTTAGCCAAACCTGCTAAGTGAGACAATCTCGCTCACTCTAGCTCTTACCCCCCTCAGAGTTTTTACCTGGGGTATTGTTAACCCGACAGCCCCCCTATCACCTAGGTTTAACCCAGATTTTACCGGTGATCACTGAGGGGTACACATGCCTTACTAGGTCTTAAAGTAGTATGCCCATTTACATGCAAGAATTTTGACTTCATTAATTTTTTTTTTTGTTTATTGCTGTTGCGATTCTGATCCATCATCTGTCAATTTGATTTGCTCAAAAACTTCTATCAAACCGCTACAACTGCGAGCCCGATGAGAACCACGTAGATTCCAGCACCCGTGGCCTCACATAGTAGAAAACGAACAATTTTCGAAGCCGCATGAACAATTTTCTTTTGCCGACGTACATGCAACCCACACCTACTCCATATTTTAACACTTCTTTAAATAGTCGCATGAATCCCGAACAATTTTTCAACATGTTCCAAACCAATAAATATCGCAAATGCACTGCGATCCCTGACAGTTACGACACTATCTTCTGCACATTCTCTTCGAGGTTCTTCCGCGTACGACTGTTCCACCATTATTTTCGAGACCCAGATCTGTAAAAAGGTTGCATTGATCTCATTAGGCACTACAAACCCCTGGCATGAAAGAATCCCTTTGAAGCCAATATCTGGCTCTGATACCAGTTGTTAAGAAATTTACTGCATAACATAAATAATTACCAAGAGGAATATATATAAGAAATAACCAGCAACAACCATAAACACATAAACACAAATGTTTATCTGGGAAAACCCCAACCTAATAAGATCTCATTAGCATTGGCCAAAACCTTGGCCAATCCGACCAAGTGAGCCTTCACCGCTCACCTCTAAGTCTTGCATTACAATGAAGTCCTTCTATCCTTTTATAAGCTCCATTACATATAATACCATGGGCAGAATACTATGGGTGCACAATACCATGTGCCCCAAAACCATCACTATTTAACCTGGTCAACTTTGACTCTATCCTGAGTCAAGTTTACCTAACAAGTGGAGGAACCATAAATTTCTCTAGAAAGTGCCATAATATCAAGCTATCCATGGAAGAATATGTATTGAATAGCCCAATGCTTTCCATTCCAATGGGTGGTTCTAATCTTTTACTAGGAGTCCAATGGCTACAATCTTTGGGTATGATATCTTTTAATTTTCAAGAACTTTTCTTGAATTTTTTTTGGGGAGGAAAGGAAGTTGAATTGAGGGGTATCGAAGGGAAACCGGGAAAGATAATAAACTCTAATGACATGACAAATCTTCTAAATAAATAACAACGAGGCATAATTTCACAATTATGTTCACTAGAGGATCCCACATCGAAATCATGTATTTCTCCATATCTCCAAAACGTTTTGGACAATCATTCCAAGGTATTTGACACTCCCAAAGGCCTCCCACCTATTCATGATTATGATCATGATCATGCTATTCATTTGATTCCAGGAAGTGTTCCTCCAAACATCAGGCCTTACAAATATACATATGACCAAAGGAGTGGGAACTCATTCAAAAGGTGTAGAAGATCCCAGTTCAAACAATATTGTGAGAACTTGACAAGGAAGGAAAAATCATATTGGAACCTTAAGTAGTCATAGAACTGAGAAATCGACAACTACGAAATAGATCAATTTTAGAGTATCTCATCAAGTGGAAGAACTTACCCATTGAAGATTCCACATGGGAGGACAAGAATTTATATAAAAACATCAAGAATTACTCAAGTGTTGAGGACATCACTTTTTGAAGGAGAGGTGCATGTTAGGTCCCTATACTACTAGTGTAACCCCTTATTGTTATTAGTACAACCCCCTTACTATATTGTTGTGCCCATATAGTCCCAATATTGTTATTGGTGTGCCCCATAGAAGCCCACTATTGTTATTATTGTGCCCTTACATTGTTATCATTATGTCAGCTCTAATTATATTATAACCCCTTATACTCATATATATAGAAAGGAGGTCTTGTCATTTGTATCATCAAAGAATTGTTCATTTGCATAATGTAAAGGAGGTTGCCCATCGAAGAGGCTAAATTCTAAGGTGTTGATCTATCTTTTCTATCTTTTTGTGAGCTGGTTTCATAACATTTGTGATGTATTCACTTCGTCTTATGAGGAAATTCTTGGCATAGATCCTTCTATTGTTGAGCATGAGATCAAGATATATGACAATGCTAAACTTGTCTGCCAAAGGCTTCGACCAATCCACCACCACAAAACAGAAGCCATCAAGACTAAGGTCGAAAAGTTGTTACATGCTAGTTTTGTCTATCTCCATACCTTAAGGGAATGGATTTCCAATCTCGTTCCTATTGATAAGAAACAAGGAACCATCCATGTATGTGTCAACTATCAAGACTTCAATGTCGTGTGTCGAAAGGATAATTATCCGACACCATTCATCGACCAAATCATCGATGAATGCACCGGTTGTGAATCATTATCATTCATGGATGGATTCTCATGTTACAACCAGATTGCTATAAAACCCAAAGACCAGCACAAAGCCGCCTTCGTTTGCCCATGGGGAATCTTTGCATATGGAAAACTCCCATTCAATTTAAAGAATGTTGGAGTAGCATTTCAAAGGGCCATGGACTACCTGTTTCATGATATTAGACATATCTTTCAGGCTTACTTGGATGGCCTTCCAACCCATTCCAAGAAGTTAGCACAACACCTAGATCATTTAGGAGCTATCTTTATTAGGTGTCAGTTTTATAACATATGTCTAAATCCAAATAAATGCATTTTCTTTGTCGAGTCTACATGCTTACTTGGATTCATTGTCTCCAAGTATGGGATTAGGGTTGATCTCGATAAGGTAAAGGAAATTAATCAATTGGTCGAACCATAATCCATTCTGTAGCTCCAACGTTTGCAAGGGAAAGGAAAATTTTACAACAGTTCATCGTAAACTACGCTGAGTTGACGAAGGATTTAGGTGCCTACTTAAGAAGGGAGTGTCGTATATGTGGGATGATTAAGCTCAAAAATCATTTGATGCCTTGAAAAAGGTGCTTATACTAGCCCCACTCCCTATTGATCCCAATTATGGGCACGACTTTCTTCTATACTTGGCAGCCTCGCCATCCTCTCTAGGAATAGCATTGGTTTAAACTCATGATGACCAAAGTGAACATGTGATATATTATCTTTCGAAAGGCCTGTCTAGGCTCGAAAATAGATATTCACATGTGGAAAAGTTGTCCTTGGCAGTTGTCTTTTCTGTCAACCACTTCCGACATTACATAATGATGTTAGAGACTGATTTCATTGCCTTGGAGAATCCTATGAGACACATTTTGTCTCGTCAAGTAATTGGGGAGAAATATTCAAAATGGATCATAATCCTCCAACAATTTGATTTGGTTTTCACTGTTGCCAAGGCAAAAAATCCCTTAGTCTTCGCAAAACTTTTGTTGGATCTTCACATTGTCAATCCTAACGAGATAACCCATGTTCCTCTTCCAGATGAAGCTGTCTATCTTATCGACACTATTGACCCTTGGTATGGTGGCATTCTTGTCTACCTCCAAGTGCAACGGTTTTTCCATGAGCTATAATCAAGTGACCGTCATCGCATCTGCCACCAAGCACAACACTATTTAGTTATTAACAATACGTTATATCATGGTGGTGGAGATATAGTTCTTCGACATTGCCTCACTCATGAAGAGGTGGAACACGTTTTAAATGACTGCCATGCTAGGGCATGTGGAGATCACCTTTCATGCATATCTACTGCTTAGAAAATTTTGTGCAGGCTACTACTAACCGACCTTATTCAAAGATTATATCAAGGCTATCTGGCAATGCCATGCTTGTCTAGTGTTTATACAGAAAATGTGTGCTGCTCTAGCCCTACTGCAACCAATTATCTTTATCGGCCCCTTTTCCAAATGGGGGATAGACTTCGTAACTTGCAACCCCATTTCCTCTACTGGACACAACTACAATATTGTAGCTATAGACTATTTCAAGAAATGGGTCGAAGCCCTTCCCACTTTCCAGGTCAATGGAGAAACTATGATGCTATTCCTATTTAATCATGTCATCTATCACTTCAATGTGCCCCTCGTGATTGTCACAGACCATGCATCTCATTTTAAGAATAACATGATGTCTGACTTCACATCCCTGCTAGGTTTTCGCTAGGATCAATCATCCTCTTACTATCCCGAAGCTAGTGGTTAAGTAGAGGTCGTCAATGGCGTCTTAAAAACCATGATCTGTAGGTTAATAAGGAATCATAAAACCCACTAACATCAAATGTTATATCCTGCACTATGAGCATACCAAAATTCAGTTAAAATTGTTACAGGCTTCACTCCTTTTCAACTAGCATATGGCCTGGAAGCAGTTTTATCAATCGAGTGTCAGATTCCCTCCTTACAAAACATCGTTGAACTCTTTCCCAACACTATTTCCATAGAAGAGTGCCTAATATACCTAAATCAACTAGATGAAACCCATCGAGATTTCAAATCGGCACTTGAAGCCCACAAGCGCCGAACCAAATCCCAATACGAAAAAAATGTTGGGTTGTCTTATATTCTTTCCACGACTAACCTACGTAGTGAACCGGGGGGTTAGAGGGGGGGCG
>APFE030752936.1:27516-58129 GCA_000404065.3 Pinus taeda
TCTCATTTATTTATATTTTTATTAATTTACCATACCTCTTTTATAAATATGGTATTTGGCCCATACGATTCACTTAAAATAAAACCTATTCTTGAAAATGGGCGAATGGATTCACTTAAATAAAACCTATTCTTGAAAATGGGCGAATGGAAGGTTGTAACTCCTAATTTCAAGGGCTAAATTTACCTTTTTTACCCTGTCCTCCCTTAAAATAAGGTGGGCTATTTGAGGTGATTTGTAAAAATGTACTATGATACAAAATATTTGCCCAATAAAAATTTAAAACCCCTTAATTTCGCCAAAGGGCGAACATTCGCCCCTAAAATTTTCTATGAAGAATATCCTACCATCATGCCCTCTGTCGCTTTGACCCAATTCTCAAAATATTCCTCAAACAACAATCATTCTTGTCCTTTTTTGTGTTGACTGATGTGGGACACCTTATTGCCTACCTTTCAATAGGTATTTTCCTATCAACTTCAACACTCTATCTAGGAAGAAGACCCAAAAATACTTCAGTGCCTTGGTACTTGTAGACATTAGTGGTAGATCACCTTGTGTTTGATCAAGGTTTTCATTATTGGCTCCTGGTTAAATGATTCTACGAGTGTCAGTGACAAAAACATTTTTCGCACTCACTAGATTATATTGTGCATCTTGGAGACCATCATCATTATCGGTGGCCATCCTTACATCTGTTAACGATCTCCATTATTCACTAGTAATTAGACAATTTCATACATGTTCAACATCAATGCATATATTCACATGTATCGATCTATGTTGTTCGGTGAAGTGGAAATCAAGACCTTGGGTAGAGGCTTCATCATTCAACCTTGTTTCCTCTCCCAATTTGCGTTTATTATTTTTTGGAGACAGCTCATCAGAATGATCCTGTTATGATGCAGGTTTTGCATTGTGCATATTAGTGGCCAACATCGTCATATCTCTTTTCTAAGAAAATCACTCTGACATAGCTATTGAGCATGGGAATTCCCAACTAAGGACATGAATTTAGTTGTTTTATATATATATTTTGTATCAGGTTTCCCGTACCACCCAAAGCTCTGATCCTCTCTCTCTTTTTTTCCAAATAAAAGGACAGTTAAATATAAAGTATTTTGGCCATTGCCGTAGCCTCTGATCTCACACTTTAGGGGGCATCTATTATACAGGAAAATGACCTCCTCCTCAACTCAGAGGACAAAGACATGATGACTGAAGGACTGACCAAGTTCACAGGCCTAGTTGTCAAGCTAACATTGTCTAGACACTATCAACTTAATTTATAAAGCTTCCAAATAATCTTAAGGGTGCGTTAGTGCCTAGGGTAACTATACTTGCTACCTCGGGAACAATGTTAGTGAACCTACCTCAGTTTCTATGGGTCAAAGGAGTGAATTGACTAAGAAAATATCCCTAGATTCTCTCCTATATCAGCTCATAAAAGAAGGGAAACATCAGAACTCGGCCTGCTTGGGGGAGTTACTAATTCCTAATGGAGTATGCAAATGGGAAAGATAACTAAAGCATGGAAACATCACTGCTTTTTCCTAATGGAACTCATGAAGGACTTGGAAACCCTAACCCTACATGCTATATATGCAAGGCTTGGGCCATTGTGAAAGAGGTCAAAACATTTGAAAGGATTTCCTATTTGATTGTCAAGCAGAGTCTTATACTAAGGCATTAGAAGAGGTTAAGAAGGGAGAGAGAGAGGAGCTAGAGGGGTAAGGGAAGGCTAATGCAACTGATGGTTGTAATCACTCTTTCTACATCAATATAGAACTAAAGTTGTGTTTTCCACTCCGTGATGTTGGTAGTATAACTTATTTATATGTTGATCTAATATCTTCTAGCATGAGTGGCTTAGTTGTATGCAACTAAATATCTTTTATATGTTCATGCATTTGTTTATCAATTTTTTATGTTGTGACATTATGCTTATCTTTGCTATTTGTAGGTTTTGATATGGAGCTAGTTTAGGTGTCTTCTACCTAGCTGCATTGCACTCTCCAACAACAACGCACTAAGACTCGAGGTAATAATTCCTTCTCCATTTTATATTCATTTTCTAAACAGAGATATGCATATATCTTTGTGAAAATTGCAGCTAATCTAACTGTCTACCGAGGATCTCGGGAAGATCCTTGAGGGTTTTCTACATCACCAAACATCTGTGCATTAATCCCTATGACAGCGAATATGAAATTGTTTGCTTCCCGAGTATCGTCGCAAAAAAGGTTAGCACTACTCAGTGTCCTAAGGCTGAGAAAGGAGAGTGATGGAGGTAACTCCAAACTGACTTTGGATTTGGTAGCTAGGCAGACCAAAACAAAGAGAGCTCTCTCTGCAATATTACAGCCAATAAAATGACTGGGAGGGAAAATAGATCTTAGGCTAGATATTCAGCTTAATAAGGTTTGATTTTAGGGTTTGTTGGACTAGGGTCATAAGTCTAGGAACTAAGTTAGGGTTTCTAAAGATCAGTTGCAGAGATACAATGGGGAAAGGTACGTATGATCAATGACAAGTTGGAGTTTTCATTGTAGTATAGGGTTGAAATAGGGAAGGATAAAAATGAGCATAAACTTATGAATTTATTTATCAGAAGAAAGAACACATAACATAAAAATCTCATCAGAACAAAGCATAAGACTTATGAATTTTATTAAACACCTATGAGATGATCACAAGAGAGCATAGATACGGTATTAATGAGAAATATATATTCAATTTGATGATAAAACATAGGAAAAACACTGTCACAAAAGCATACCACAAGAATCCCAAGATAATAGTTGCAACTACCTTTATTATTATTGCAAAGTGTACACTAGCTTGAAGCTTCTCACTCTCAAATGTCCAACCCTTGATTTGACTTAGATCACGTTACATATAGATGAAAATTTCCTTTCCCCCTCTCAAGTGTCAAATCCATCATCATAGGAACTATTTACATGAATGTCTCCAACCATACCAAAACATAGGGAGGTTAGAAACTAACTCCCTGTTTAGCCTAAAACTAACTTAGTTGATGTTACAAGCATTAATAGCCATAAAGTTTACATGAGATAACATTAACCATCACCATGGCACTTAGTTACATCATTTAAAATCCTTGGAGAACAAATTACATCAAGTGGAATTGACTTTGACTAAGAAAATTCGAAAATTGACCACTTTCACAGAAGCACAACACCCTTATTAGAAATGCAGTGCCTATTATCAGAAGCGCAACACCCTAGTTGTAGAGCCATTTTGGATGAATTTTCTCTATATTTAAGCTGAAATAAAACCTAGTGGTGATAAACCTAGATGTATTCTAGACCTTATAACTTTTAAACCAGTAAAAAGTTTCCTCCATGCCACCTTAAAATGTAATCTCCCAAAATTACTCCCAAAAGCTCAATGCCTCCCTGAAAATAGTGGCAGAAGTGTGTAAGACAACATGTTTTTTACCCTTTCTCACAAAATTAGGAGCTGACATGGAAAACCAAGAAAATATCTATGTTTTAGGGGTCAAGATCCATCCAACCATGTAAACCACTTGTCATTTGGAGACTCTGAGGAAAAGCACAGCATGAGGGTGCTGTGCTTCTGAAGGGTCAAATTTCCGAGTCTTTTGCAAAAATAGAGCTCAAAGATGGAGCAATATATCTCTAAGAATAATACCTTTTGAAAAAATTAGAGAGGTTTTTATTATTAGGTATGTTATGAAAAAAACCTCCTCCAGGTTTCAAAAATACTTTCCCATTTGTTCATAATCCAAGTTTGAAGTTGGTCGCTAAAACTCAACGAAAAATTGCAGGAGCATAGCGAAGGTTTTGAGGGTGATTTGGAGGCATTCCTAGATGTGTTAGTTGCTGGAAAATGTATTGTTGGAAATATTATGATGTATAATACACAATAGAGTCATAAAGCACTACAAACACCTGTTCCAAACCCCTAAAAAACTGACTTGAAGTCAAGTTGTCCAAAAGTGTAGAAACTCTCCTGTAGTAACTATATTTTGGGCATTTCTCTCAAATCCTAACACCTGTACATAAACAGAAGCAGGTTATTTTTCTTTTATCTATGATTGACAAAAGCCTCTTTCACATTTTTAAACTCATCTTTATTACTCTGGAAATGGATTTTGAAGTAAGACTATCCCTGCGTGTAGTAAATGACCTTTTGATAAATGGTGAAGCATTGATCTCTTGCATATGGCATGACTCATATATGGAGATAGGTCCATCCTTATTATATTTCTTCTTCTCACTATCCATGGTGTTGGTTTACAAGATAGAAACCCTATCTTGATAGGAGGGAAGGGAAGGATGGGAGAGGGAAAACGGGGGGAAAATGGTTGCTAGTTTAGATAAGAGAATAGAGGGGATAGGGATTAGGGAAATTTGGGAGAAAATTATAGGGGGTAGGGATAGACAATAGGGAGATTGGGGAAGTGGAATTTCTTTAAATGGATGAGGGGAAGTGTGGAAAAATACCAAAACACAGTCCTAACCCAAAATTTGGCAAAAGCCCGGTGTGGGCTAGGGTTTTAGGGAAAAATGATGGAAATGAGGAATACTAATCTATGAAACATTTGGTGGGAGGTGTATGAATCATGAAAATGGGTGTTAAAATAAGAAAAATAAGGTATTTCTCACTGAAATGAAGCAAACACCAATATAACACAAAAGCATAGCGAAAAACACTAGGAGAGGGATTTCATCATTTTCTAAAGAAAATTCACTGAATGAAAGCTGATGAGAAGCTATAATTACTTTATGAGAGTTTCCTAAACATTTAGAGTGCTTATTGAGCCGTCTTGTTGCTCCTTTGGCCTCCAAAAACCAAAAACGTAGTGAGCTAGTAGAAGTGCGCGCGTGCTAGTTGTTTAGGGTTTGAGGATGGAAATGTGAAGCCTCTGAATGCTGAAAAGATGTTGAATGGTGGATGGGAGCTATAGGAAGATAGAATGAGGTATTTGAATGATTTGGATGGTCTTTTACAACTTAAAAAGTCAATTTTTTCTTTTGTGGTGGAATGACATCATCATGTCTTCTTTAGAAATATTGAGATGATTTAGTGTACTACATCTTTGTAACTTTAATAGGAAAAGTTACATCTTCATAAAGAGTGAAATGTATGTTTTGGAATATTTTGAACACTTTCCCTAAATACTAACTCCCATGTTGACTCCAGTGTTGACATGACTCCAAAATGACAATGATGATATGACCTAATAATGACAGCAAATGAATACCTAAAACCATGATTAAGGACCTTTGAAGCCTTGCAGTGATATGATGACCTTTAATGATGACTAAGACACTCTTCTGGTGACCTATCACAAGGAGTGATGATAAGACCCTGCCAACATTTTATGACCATGAGCATGGAGGGAGTAGTAATAAGACCTAGACACTGACTAATGATCACTTATTATTTTAAAATATAACAATTTAACCTAAAGACCCTATCAACCACATGGAAAGAGTACATTGGATCACTAGTGACTCATAGACACTAACACTTACCATCAGTAAGGCTCTCTTTTTTAAGGATGAAATGGAGGATGATTCCATTAGCACCCTTCTCAGTAGTCCCAACTTATTTTCTGATCCAACCCGCCAACTATTAGAATCTGTCATGAGTTGCAATGTTTAGGAAGATATGGAAGCAGAAACAGAAGTTGGAAATATTCTTGTAATTGTATCCTGTTACAGTATTACTGTAGAAATTTATCCATGGAAAACAATGAACATTAATCTTGACCTTTCACCCTCCCAAACTGAACAATTACTGAAGGTCCTTTGGGAAAATAAAGAAGCCTTTGCTTGGGAGTATAAAAATATGAAAGGCATCCCTGTTGATTTACATAGCCATAAAATATAAATTAAATAAGAATGTTAACCTGTTAGGTAGCCATAAAGAAGAATGAATCCTACCTTAAAAAAAAAATTCAAAGATGAATTACAAAATCTATTAGCTGTGAGTTTTATTTATCTAATATCAGATAGTCAATGGGTTTCCCCATTGGTCATTGTTCCTAAGAAGAATGACAAGTGGTAGATTTTTGTTTATTACAGGAAATTAAAGAAAGAAACTATAAAAGGCCATTTTTCCTTACCCTTTGTTGACTAGGTCCTTAGTACATTAGATGAAAAGAAGTTTTTCTCCTTTCTAGATGGATTCAATGGATACAATCAGATACAAATAACTCTTGAGCATCAAGATAAAACTACCTTCACATGCACTTGGGGAACCTTTGCCTACCGAGTCTTCTCATTTGGCCTCTGTAATGCACCTGCTACCTTTCAAAAGGAAATATTAGGAAAATTTTCTGATCTAATCAATGATAGTGTTGAAATATACATGGATGACTACACCCCATATGGGGATTCTTTTGAAGAAGGTCTAGAAAACTTAGAGAAAGTACTTAAAAGATATAAGAAAACACATGTTTCTCTTAGTGCAATAAATTTCTATATGATGATGAAGGAAGGAATAGTGCAGGGACACCTGCTTTCAGCTACAGGAATTCAGGTTCATCCTACTAAGGTAGAGGTAATATTGAATTTTCCTACACCTAAGACACCAACACAAGTACGTAGCTTTATCAGTTATGTTGTCTATTACATAATTTTTATAGAAACATTTTCTAAGATAGCATTCCCACTTTTTAAATTGCTACTTAAGGATGTAGAGTTCGTGTGGACAGATGAATGTGAAGCAGCGTTTGTGGAAATCAAAGAAGTAGTTTGTAAAGCTCCAATATTATGTGGTCCTGACTGGAAGCTCATGTTTCAAATCTCTATAAGTTCTTCTCAAACAATAGTATGGGCAGTCCCAGCATAACAGAAGGACAAGAAAAGGTATGGGTCTATTATAATAGCAAGAACTTGACTCCTGCTGGAATGAACTATATGGTAATTGAAAAGGAGTTCTTGGCTATTATTTATGCTATTAATAAGTTTAAGTATTACATTAAATTGTCTCCTACTTTCGTTCACACTGATCATACAACTATCAGGTACCTGATGAATAAACCGATAACCCCTAGTCATATTACAAGATAGTTACTATTAATTCAAGAATTTGATATTAGCATTGTAGATAAGCTAGGGAAAGATAACATAGTTGCATATTTAGTGTCTAGGATTGATACTAATGATGAAGGTACACCTGTAGAGGATATTTTTCCAGATGAACATCTCTTTGCAATTTCTACTCACACTCCATGGTATGTAGATATTGCTAACTATCTTGCTACAAGAAAAATTCCTCAACACCTACCATATATAGAACAACGAAATATTATCCATCATAGTTCTTTCTATTCATGGATAGAAGGATATCTCTTTCATATAGGACCTCACCAACAAATTTGGTGTTGCATAAGTGAGGATGAAATCTATGATGTCTTGAAATTTTCTCATGATGGACGTTGTGGAGGACATTTGTAGATAAGTGGACAAGTCATGAGGTGTTACAAATGGGATACTAATTACCTCCTATTTTTTTTTATGCAAGGAAATATGCTCGAGTGTGTGATAGTTGCTAGCGGATGGGTCAGCCTGGTCGGGCAGATGAAATGCCATTACAACCTCAACTAGCTCTTGAGCCCTTTGAAAAATGGGTTATTTATTTCATTGGGTCATTCAATCCACCTTCATCAAAAAGTTCACATTCTAGTTTTCACTTATTATGTGATAAAGTGGGTAGAGGCCAAGGCTGTTTTGAAAGCAACACAATAGGTTGTCTCAAAATTTTTATTTGAAGAAATTTTTTCTCGTTATGAAGCTCCTAGAGAGATAGTTTTAGATGGAGGGGAATAGTTTACATAACATCTTCCTTAGGGGAATTTTGAGGTCTAAAATGGGCCTCCTAAGGAAATTATAAAATAATAGTGGAAATAATAAAATGATTAGATTACATCATCAAATTTTAGAAGGAAAAAAAGAAAAAAATATTTTTTCAATTTGTATTTTCAACTTATCACCCTATGGGTTTACTCAAATTTCAAGCAGCAACACTCGTTGGATGTAGAATTTGATTCCTCATTCAAGGAGTACCCATATTTCATACTTTTGATGGACGCTACTACACAAAAATTGAGAAATACATGAAAAACGTGATTGCAATCATCTCTTTTTGTGTCTTTCTCATTTTGCATGTAGCAGGGTCCATAAAAGGTATGCAAGATGGGTACTCCTTGGATGAGGAATTAAATTTTGCACCCAATGAGTAATCCCACTCAAAATTTGAGTAAAACCTTAGGAAGATAAGTTAAAAATATGAGTTGAAAAAGGAGGTTTATTATTTTATTATTTTTTAACATTTTTACTTTTTTACTCTGAAAATGGTGAATCATCCCCCATGGTTAAGATCATCATCTTGAATCCTATTAGTTCTTATAAAGTTTATTTTGGTTGTATATTTTTCTGAGGAGGCCCATTTTAGACCTCAAAATTCCCCTAATATGATAGCATGAGTTATGAAGAAATATGGAATCAAACATAGGGTAACATTTCCATATCATCCTCAGGTGAATGGTCAAGTCGAGAGAACAAACAAGGTACTGAAGAATATTCTTACAAATATTGTAGTGAACCATCACTAAAATTGCACTAAAAAGTTTCCTGAGGCACTGTGGGCGTATGGAAAAACATGGCGAAACACAATAGGATTTTCACCATACGAGCTTGTCTATGGGAAATCCCCTTTTTTTCTGGTGGAATTAGAAATTAAGATGCTCAAGACAACTCTTGAAGTAGGTTTGGATCTTCTAGAAGCCCAAAAGCACCGACTGGAATAGTTAAATGACTTGGATGAAATTCATTTGGTAGTTGTCCATAATATAGCTTCAATTCGGAAGAAGTGAACTAAATGGCATGACAAATTTATTAAGAAAATGGTGTTTCAAAGAGGAGACTGGGGATTGCTCTATGATTCTTGTTTCAAATATTTTAAAGGGAAACTCTGCTCTAGATGGATGGGACCATATGAAGTTGACACATTGTTTGATAATGGGATTGTTACACTTATAATATTGATGAGGCACACACTCCCCTAACTGTAATTGGACACTGCCTTTATTAAACATTTCTCTAATAATTCTAGTTTTGAAGTCATTAGTGTAGAGAACTCTTCCTTTGCACCTCTGATCTAATATCTATTTATATATTATAGTAATATATATATATATATGTAATATATATATATATATATATATTATATATATATATATTATATATATATATATATATTATTATATATATATATATAATTTTGTTACTACTCTATCATTGTTTTTCTTGCAAGTACTCCAATGGTGTTGTTACTCCTCCTTTGTTGTTACTCCTCTGGTGTTGTTACACTATCAAGGTAAGTCATCGAGTATGTCCTTGATTGAATTTGTGGATTCGATTGATAATTCATTTGACATGAATCAACATGACTATGGATGGTCACCCCTTAGTTGGGGGGAGGTATTATAATAAATACAAAGATTCCATAATCAAATCATAAGAATGACTTGTCATTATCACATTGAACCCTGTGCTAGCGAATAAACTACATGACCCTCACCATACTTTGCACGGTTACCCATATGCATCGGGACTTGAAATAAGTACGATTGTATTAATGGATAGTCCTTTCCAATGCTATGAAACAATTACCATAATTGCTACTCATTATTACCATAATCCGCCATGGATTTTTCCATATTTCACTATTACCTTCCTGGATTTCACTATCATCGCATATGTTGCCACCACAACCCTATCAATGAAAATTTACCTATCGACACTCATCCTCACCAGCCTTGTTGTTACTCCAAAGTGATGCTACTAAGAAACTGCATAATGGGTGGGAAAGCAGTTAGGCACGAACTAGAAAACATAGTGTAGGTTTAGCGCAATCTAGATGTATAGTAGGTCTTTTTAGATGCATCATGGCATGTGTATTTTGAGACATTGCATGGATTTGACGAATTTATCATAGTTAAATTTTCATTAAACTTGGATGGAAATCATTCCAAAGTTCTTGGGATAGATAATTCCATCACAGAGGAAGTTATTTCGACTATCAGTGGGTTGCCTCAAGGAGGGAAGAAATGGTTTTCTCGAAAATCGTCTTTGCAAGAGTTCTTAGAATTGTTTTTGTAGGCTAGAGAAATAATGGTCTAGAAGGGTGGGGGTATGATAAAAATCCTCTACTACACCCATGGGTTGAGGTTGCATATTTTGTCATGAGGTATATTACTTGCAAAGGTCAGTTTTCTACCTTGTTTAAATATCATTTCAAGTTTCTTACATGTCTTCGGTTCCGACATGCATAGGTTCATTCTTTAGATATGCCATATTTCCTATGGAATAGTCTTCAGGTAATGGTGCATTCTACTCATCAGTCTCAACAAGCATTACCAGTCCTTACAAATCATGGGTTGGTCAGACTATTGGTGGTGCGTGCTCTGTTTCAAACCTTTGTGGCTTGGTTGCAATTCACCCAGCTAGCAAAGGAAGAACTTGTAGATATGTGTAGGTTTTAACCCCGTATAGAAATTACCTGCATACGAATTCTAAAGCACAGAAAATAAACAATGTGAGAGCATAACACATAAAACACATATACACAGATATTTTCCCCTGGACCCCAAAATTGGGACTACTAGCTTGATTCTTTTCATTATGTTCCTTTCAAGGTTATAATACATATTTATACATGCTGAAGCATCCAATACCATGGACCAAAAACCATCATGTCCAAAACCATGGACCGAAAACCAACGCATCCAAAAACATCTGTGAAAATCATGCACAAAACCATAGGTGGGTCCACCCAACCTAAAATAGGTTCCAAAACCAAAATTTTCCGAGGTGCTGCCCTGAACCCCATAGAGTGGGGTTACCTACACCCCTCAAACCCCTTGTGACTCCCCCTTCTACACAATCGGTGCAACGAAGGGGGGGCTCTACCCCCCCTCTAACCCCCCGGTTAACTACGTGGGCTAGTCGTGGAAATAATATAACACAACCCAACATTCTCCCACTTGTTGTTTTATTTCCACAGGGGGCCACAAGAGATCTTAGTCATTTATCTAGCTCTACAACACCCATTGTTTCTCTACACCAAGATAACTTCTCAGAGCTCACAGATTTTGTCAATGCATCTGCAGTATTCTTCAAAGTGTCCACCTTTACTAGCAACACCTTTTTGTCTTCTATCATATCCCTCACAAAGTGATACTGAACATCAATTGTGCTTTGTATTTGAATTTGATATGCAGGGGTTCTTTGCACATTTGCTGTCATTAGTCTATCCTTATTAGGCTCCCTGTACTAACCCCATAACTTGAGCACAATATCTGCAACCAATGCTCCTTTCTTGCATGAGTGGCTCCATGTATTCTGCCTCTAAGTTGATAGTGCCACAATAGATCGTTTCTTATCAATCCAATTGAACTACACCTCCAAATAGTTAAACACCATAACCCACTTTGATATATCTAGATCTCCAAACCCAGTCTGCATCAACAAAGCCATGAATATTCCAACACTCTATCCAACTCCTGGTTTCCTTGGTAGCACAAACCATAATCACTAGTGCCATGCAAATACCTGAAAACCCGCTTCACTGTTGTCCAATGCTCCTTCTGTGGTTTTGACATAAACCTACTCAATACTCCCACTGCATGTGCAATGTCTGGTCTAGTACAGATCATTGCATACATTAGGCTACCAACTACACTTGCATATGAAAAGCAGGACATGTCTTCCTCCTCTTCTTATGTCTTGGGACACTATTCAATAGATAATTTTACACCTACAGGAATAGGAACCCTCACCAGTTTACTATCCTGCATATTAAATCTCTACAATATTAGCTCGACATACTTCCTCTAGTTTAACCAGAGCTTCCTCTTTGCCCAATCTCTTTAATTTCCATGCGCAAAATATAGTTTTCAGCACCAAGATCTTTCATATTCGATTTGGAGGACAATTGGGTCTTCAAATATTGGATAATTTCTTTTTCATTTCTAACCAGCAACATATCATCCACATACAAGATCAAATAAATAACACAGTCAGCAATTAATTTAAAATACACATAGTAATTTGCTTTGCTTCTGGTGAAGCCAAGTCTACGTATAAATGTATCAAATTTCTGATACCACATCCTTGGTGACTATTTTAACCCATACAGAGACTTCTTTAACTTGCATTTTAACCCGTACAGAGACTTCTTTAACTTGCATACTAGTTCTTTCTTACCCTTCACCACAAAGCCTTCAGGTTGCTTCATGTAGATTTCCTCTTCCAGATCCCCGTCAAGAAATGTTGTCTTCACATCCGTCTATTCTACCTCAAAATCAAAAGCAACAACAACAGATAAAATTAATCTAATAGAAGTTATCTTGGCAACATGAGAAAAAATATCACCAAAATCAATTCCCGGCACCTGGGAATAACCTTTTTCTACCAGCTGAGCTTTGTATTTCTCCACCTTTCCTTCTGCATTTCTCTTCTTCTTGAACACCCATTTGTTGTCAATGGGTTTCCTTCCAGCCGACAACTCCACCAGATCCCAAGCCTCATTTTTGTACAAAGATGCCATTTTATCAACCATGACCTCTTTCCAGAGTTTTCCATCCTCTGAATCTATTGCTTCCTTTATAGTTATGGGATCATCATCAGTAATAAATAAAGCAAAATTTGAACAGAAAGAAGATGGACTATACCTTTCTTGTTGCCTTCTTTCTCGAACTGATCTTCTCACACCTAGAGTTTGTGGCTCTTCATCTTCTAATTCCTCCTCTGCTATAGAGTTTGATTCTTCCTCCTTTAGCTCAAACTCTATCTTCTCAAGTTCCTTTGGTTGGACTTCATGTTTAATAATATCTTTCACCTCTCTGAACACCACATCTTGATTGTACACAACCTTGCTTGTTGCTAGGTTCCAAAGCTTATAACCCTTTAAACCATCCTTATACCCAATAAAAATGCAGTTTTTAGATTTACTATCCAACTTGGTTCATTTATCCTTTGGAACATGTACATATGCAGCACATCCAAATACCCTCAGATGTGAAAGAAAGGGTTTCTTACCAGTCCATACCTCTTGTGGAGTCTTATCCTCCAACACTGATGAAGGTGATCTGTTGACTAGGTAACATGCTATCTCCACCGCCTCTGCCCAAAATTCATGTCCTAACCTGGCACCACCGAGCATGCTTCTTGCCCTTTCCATAAACATCTTGTTCATTCTTTCTGCAACTCCATTTTTCTGAGGTGTATATGGAGTAGTCTACTACCATGCTATACCACACTTCTTACAGAATTCTTCAAATTCCTTACTGCAAAACTCTCCATCATTATCTGTCCTTAGCACCTTTATCTTCTTCTCTGTTTAGTTTTCCACCATAGCCTTGAATTCTTTAAACCTATCAAAGACTTCAAATTTCTTCTTAAGGAAATATATCTATGTATTCCTTGAGAAGTCATCTATAAATGATACATAGTACATAGACTTATCGAGTGATGGAACCTTCACAGGTCCAAACACATCACTGTGCACAAGCTCTAATATCTGTTTAACCCTCTTACCACCAAAGGGGAAACTCACCAGATTCTTCTTCCCATATACACAATTTTCACAGAAATCAAAATCAAGACAGCTATTACTCATACCTTCTACCATACCTTTACCATGAAGTATTCGAAGGCCCTTCTCTCTAATGTGTCCAAGCCTTTGGAGCGACATCATGGTCTTCTCTCCAAAGACCACTAGATTTTCTGCTCCACTTTCAGAAACCATAGAACTATTGCACCCATCAACAACAGTGCTACCTTGTAACTTGTATAGAGTTCCAATACAAACTCCTGGAATCAATACCAGTGCTCCCCAAACCATCTTGTAGGTATCCTCCTTGAACGTTTTTTTTACACCTGCATCACCTAGCTTGCTTACAAAAATTAGATTTTTGGCCAATACAAGAATATGTAGAACACCTGGAAGTGTTCTAGCCCTTCCACCTTGCAACTTAACCTTTACTTTTCCACGACCAATGATTGTAGCCTTCCTATCATCCCCTAAGAAGACATCACCACCATCGTATTTCTCATACTCGTAGAACCACTCTCTATGGGGAGTGAAGTGAAAGGATGCACCTAAGTCAATAAACCATGCCTCATGATCTACATGTGTACTTGAAGAAGCCAAGTACACATCCCCAACTTCATATGAGGTGGTTTTCACCTCTGTAGAAGGAGCATCATCAGATCCCTTTCCTTTATCAGGAGCTTTAGATTTACAGTCCCTTTTGTAGTGCCCTTCCTTTCCGCATTTCTAGCGCACCACCTTTACAGGTTTTCTAGATCTCCCTGTAGATTTAGATCTCCCACTCGATGACTTATTTTTGTTTTTGTTCTGGGACCGTCCTTGTACAAACAAGGCATCACCATTCTAGCTCTCTATATTTTTCCACCTCATCTCCTCCATCAACAAGGATGAGACTATTTCATCAGATTGCAAGTTAATAACCAGACTATCCCACGAATCTGGTAAAGAACACAACAAACTGATGCACTTATCTTCATTCGAAATTTTAATATCAATAGATGCTAACTAACTTACCACAGTATTAAATGCATTCAGATTCTCTGTCACTGAGTCTCCATCTTTCATCCTCAGGTTATACAACTTTTTCCACGGGAACAGTTTATTCACTAGAGACTTAGATTGGTACAAAGTCCCTAACTTGTCCCACAAAGCCTTTGTCGTAGCTTACCCTGATACATTCAACAATATTGAATCTGATACAGACAATTGTATTGTGCTCTTTGCCTTCCAATCCAACTAGTTCCATTCTTCATCAGACACTCCCATTGATTTAGTACCCGGATCTATCGCGATCCACCAATCTTTGGACACCAACAAATCCTCCATATTGAGTTTCCACAACTCAAAATTTTGACCATTAAATTTCTCAATCTCTATCTTTCCATTGCTCACCATCTTCTTTCACCATCAGAATCGATCTCGCAGATCTCTCACTGAACAGGGTCTACCATAGGCCCGAGCGAAACCCCTCAGCAACAAAGGCGTCCCCTTGAAGCCAAAACAACTCTGATACCAAATGTAAGTTTTAACCCCATACAGAAATTACTTGCACACGAATTCTAAAACATAGAAAATAAACAATGCGAGAACATAACACATAAAACACATATATACAAAGACTTTCCCCTGGATCTCAAAACCAGGACTACCAGCTTGATTTTTTTCATTATGTTCATTTCATTGTTATAATACATATTTATACATATCGAAGCATCTAATACCATGGACCAAAAACCATTGTGTCCAAAGCCATGGACTGAAAACCATCGCATCCAAAAACATGTGCGAAAATCATGCAAAAAACCATAAGTGGGTTTGCCCGACCTAACATAGGTTCCAAAACCAAAATTTTCCATGGCGGTACCCCGGACCCCATAGAGTGGGGTTACCTGCACCCCTCAAACCCCCTATGACTTCTCCCGCTACGTAATCGGCACAATGAAGGGGGGGCTCCTCCCCTCCTCTAACCCCCTAGTTAACTATGTGGGCTAGTTGTGGAAAGAATATAAAACAACCCAACAATATGATGCCTGCAAGGGAGGGTGAGGAAGAATTAATGGCAAAAGAAGTGGCCGTAGATGACACTACTCCATAAGAACCAACATTTCTTGTTGACCCAATGGTAGTAGAACCAATGGATACAAAATTGAATAGAGTCGATGCTGCTCCACAAGATCTAGCGTCAACTGCCAGTTTGAGGGAAGAATCACCATCCTTGGATGAAATTGAAGGTGATGTTGACACACAAGAACCAACATCACCTTCTCAATAAAATGAGGAACCTCTAGATGAAGTTGCAAGTGGTGCTAACACATAAGAACCAACATCACCTAGTTAAGTGAATAAGAAACCCTTGGAAGAAATAGGGGCCGCAGTCAACACTACTCCATAAGAACAGTGTTGATTATTGAGGAGGAGGAAAAATTGGAAGAAGCAAAGGTAGAAAAAGAAAAATGGGGCACAAACGAACCAGTGAACATAGGTGAAGGAGAAGGAGGGCATGAGCCAACAGGCACTTAGAGAATGGAAATTTAAGAAAATAACCTTCGTTCTCCACTTCTTGCATCTTTACCAAGAGGGCAAATGAAATTTCATTCCCCTAGATGCCTGGTGAAATAAAAAGCCTCTCCCTTGATCTTAAAATTTCTCAGGGCAGTTACAGGCACCATTGTCGACACTGTTACACAAGAATCAGTGTGGTCTAGTGAAAAAATTGAAAAAATTGAGAGATCGGTGGTCAGCACTACAAAAAAATAACCAATGCCAACTGATACTGTCTCCAAAGGACCATTAGAGGAGAAAGTTGTTGTTGAAAATAACCCGTAAGGGCTAGAAACAATTTTTGAGCAGATGAAAGAAGATGATCGGATAGCAGAGAAATCGCAAGAAAAGAGTGTCGAAGATATTACCCTACAAAGGCCTATAGTGAGTCTAGGGCCACTAGAGGAAGATGTGGAGGTCCCGGGACTTGAGGGAGAATATATTGGGGTTGTTCCCTGAGTTGAGGAACAAATAGAGGAAAACAGGATAAAGCATCAGCCAATTGATGAATTTGTTGATGTCAATCCACCAAACCCCACACTAGCTACGAGACTAGTGGAGGAGGCTGCTTTCAAACAAGAATTTATTGAGAATGTGAAAAAATAAGGCCTCCTCTTAAAGAAAGTTACCAGTCGCAGTTCAAAGAAAACATGCAGCTAAAAATCAAAATCATCAAGCTAAGGAAGCAAGTACTATGCTTACTGAGAATAGTGAGGAGGCACAAGAAGAATGTTGCGAAACATGGGGTTGAAACTATTTCACTAGCAGCACAAACCAAATATAGGCCCACAACTTTAGGGTCTTCACAAAACGAGCCATTTTTGTATTTGATCGAGTCACGATAATTTTTATGACTGCAGAGATTCAGAAATGGCATGCTGTTGCATCTCGCCTTCAACGAGGGATCATTCCTTTAGAATCCCACCAAGAAGGAGTGAGGGGAATTTGTGAAAAAGCCATAAAATATAGTTACTGATTACATGGACTAGATGGAGAAAGAGAAACGGAAGCAGGAGATGCAGTAGAAGAAAATTGAGGAACGCAAAGAGAAGGTGCAGCTACTGATGGTTGAAAAGGAGGAAATGTTCAATTTGGCACAAAAAGTAATGGATTTCTGACCCCCTTCTCACAAATATTCTCTGTTACTCCATGAAAAACATTTATTCTTTTGTTTCAAAGGCATTCATCAGGAAATTAACCATGTAATAGGAGACCTGATACAATTTTTGCGTATCTTGAAGAGTCAGAATACCCTAAACTAGCACCTGACGTGTGAACTCTATATGCATGATTACTTTCTGGGTGATGATCAAGCATTCAACCCAGTGCCATATGTGGGGGATATTCATTTAAGATCCTTTACCTCCTACACAGTTAATTAGGTTAATTGGAAGAAGTATTTCGACAGGTTCAAAGAGAATCAAGAAAACAAACCACTTTCCCTTTGAATGGATAATTATTAGTCTATGAACGTCAATAAAATACACCATACCTTCTTGGAGATTGAAGGATGGAAAGGATAGATGTTGGTAACCTAGAAATGGTGTGCTCACATGTGCACAAATCAAATTTTTACTTGTCAAGAGAAGGTCGGGGACAACTATCAGAAACAATGGATGCTATCATCATCAACCATTAAAACATGTGAACCTTTTGGGCCCCCAACTTTGCTCAACCTCTGAACAGAGTACCTTGGTATATTGCATGCATGAAACATCGTGGGACCTGATGGATGGGTTTGAGGTTCTAGTTTCCCAGTATTTGGCTACCAACTTATACCCCAAATTTTGTGGTAGATGAGGATTGGTGGAAGGAAGTCCTCGGGACAAATGCATATAAGCTTCCAAGAGAAAAATGGTTGCAAAATATGATATCACACAGCTTCATGCTCATTAATACAACTCCAACCCAGATCTATGTAGGTGACGAGTTGCAAGAGGACATGTAGAAAGACTATTTGGGGGGAGATGTTGGTGGCTGAATTTTCAAAGTTTTACCCATCTTGTTACACTATTTCCTGTATTGATTTTACACCATTGTTGATCAATTTATATTCTAAATTGCACATGAATATCTCTTTTCATGTCTTTATGAATCATTAATCAATGAAGCATAGCCATAGGGGATTATTACCTAAGTGGCTTGCTAATTTGATTATTCTTGCAGATTTGGAGGAAGAATGATCAGGATTGTGGTTTAATGAATGGTGGCCATCACCTGGCAACGCTATCATGGGACATCAGCTGCAATGGTGGATCAACATCTTAATAAATTCACTACTATATTTATATTATGTTTTACTTTGGAAACCACTATGTAATTGTAGGGAGGCAATTTCGTAATTCTAGGAGATGTTAGTGTTAACAATTTTTAAAAGTAGAGTTACTGGGCTGTGAAAGTGATCTATTAAGATCGTAGGAGAATAACGTTAACTCTGAGTTTGTAGCAACATACTTTGCAATACCATTTTTATTAATAGAATTTTGATCTTCTGATTGACTTCTTGATCTTACCACAACCCTCATCAAGGAGTTGGGCCCACTCTCAGGTCCAAGTGATGCTGGAATAGATGTGTGCATAGGTTTATTTCGATTGATTTATTTATTGTTCTGAATGATTATGAATTTGTTGCTATAAGTATTAACTTGTTGTTACTCTTATTTCTGTGACAGTTATTGCTTGTTGTTACACATTGTTAAGTTTATAATTGAATGTTCAATGTTGGGTAGGGAAACTGTGCCCTGCATATACTTTGCATGATAGCCTTGAAATACATCATAGAGCCCTAGGTTGATAATTAACGTGGAATTGGGTGAATTTCATGATTTATATCTGAACACCAACAACATGTCAACCCAATACAAATTCTGGAGCATTATCATCCAAGTTCAAGGAGTCTCGAGAGATTATATTGAGTTGACCATTTTTCTAACTTTTCATCATAGTAGAAATTATTTTTCCTATATTTTTCATTTCTTAAAATCTCAACAAAGGAACTAGAAACTTTTAACTTACCAATTTCAGACTCCATATTGAAAATTGATGATGTTTTATTAGCATATTTAGTGTCCTTCCTTCATTCCTGCATATTATCCTTCTTTGGCTCCTCTAGTCTTTTCAGGATCTCTTTTCTCAGCTTAGCTTGTTGTTTAGATGTTGTTTTCGATGGTGGAGTTTTAGTGGGAACATTCCAGCCTCTAAGGCTATACTGTCTTTGAAAATATGCCACCAGATTATTGTATCCTTGTTGATATTGAATTGAATCACAGAGATGCACATTGTCCTTTACTCCCGAGCATCAAGAAGACTGGTCATGTTCTTATTTGGTATAAAAAAACTTGTATTTCTTCATCATCCAAGCATCCAATCTGTTGATCATCGTCATCATTGATATCTTCATCAACAAATGCTTCTAGAAATGGAGGTCAAATAATGGGCTGATGTTCTTAAGGAGATTTCTAATCTCTAGGACGATTCTGCACACCCTAAGGTCTCCTGAAATTTTGATTTGGAAATTGAGGTTGATTCTCACTTCAGGAAAGAGTCAATTTGTCCACCAGTTTCTCCATAGTTTTCAGCATTACATCAAATTTTACATCAGGGGATGAAGATGACTCCTCTTTGCACCCTACTCATCTTTCAATTTTCATCTTTGCCTTCTTTTCCAACAAATTGGCTTCTACTCCAATTTTGTTTCTCTGCCTTTGTTCTAGGGTAGCGGGGTTCCTTTCTCTTAGCTGATAGTCCAACTCAACATCAACACAATCAGGAAAATGTAATAATGTTAAACCAAGAGGGGGCTTAACTCAGCTGGAATAGAATTATATATTTTATTGAATCTAATTGTGAATCCTTGTACTGATTCCCTTAGGTTCCTCTCGAGTGTATTATACTTAGCTAAGATCTATAAGGGGGTTTTCTTAACCTCCCATATGGCAAGAAAACTATGTTCAAACTGCTGAAAATGATTAATATTGGTCGTAAGTAAAGATTTGAAGCATTTATTTACCTCATATGACAGGATTTGTGTGAATAGTTTGAGCTTTACATCCTCGTGGTCAACTTCCTCCAGAACTATGAAATCATTGAGCTTGTCTACATGCTATTGAACTATATAATACCTCACACCATCAAATTGACTAAGACATTGTCCATAGTTTGTGGGAAGATCATGCAACTAACCTTGAAGGTTCAAAGGAGAATATCTAGTAGTCATTATGCTCAGTGTAGTTACAATAGGAATTTGGAAAACATATCTATAGGGGAACAAATGCCTTTTAACAAAATTTGATGGCTTAGGACTGTGAGAACTGATAGAAAATGGAGGTGTATTTGTAACTGAGAATACTGGAATAGAATATGGAAAATTTGTAGCTCTAGCTGCAAAAGCTTGAAGTTCTTGAATTCTATGTTCTAAATGATGACAATGGGACCAAATTTCTTGGTATTGTGGCAACGATTCTATTTATGGGATAAAAGGATCATTAACAACAGATTTGAAAACTATCAAATCTAAAACAGTATATGAAGGATAACCTTCAGATTTAGATCTAAGCAAGGAGTTTTTGAACTTTTCATCAAATTACAAATCTTCAATAGCTTCAATATTCACAGCTAATGAAATATAGCTTTCTAAAATATTACCCGATTTCTTGGAAGTTTAATTTCAGAACAATTTTTCTGGACTCTACAAAAATGGTGGTGGATTCAGATTAGGATTCTTCCAAGTATAGACACCTGTATGAGCCAAAACTCTAACAGTAAGAACCCTTCAGATGATAAAGTGGAGTTTCTAGAGAAAACTACTTGCAGCCAAGCTGATACACAAATATTTTTTTGTCTCAGAGATGATATTTAATAATAAAACCATTAGGGGGAAATATGCTTTTCTTTCCCTAACAATGACGCCAAAATGTTATCACTTAGAGAAAACCCTAGCTATAGGGAGAAATCCTAAGGTAACCTCAAACAACTTTTAGGGTGAAATTTTGTCCTTCAACCCAAAGGGGGATCTCTCTATAAAAATCAACTACTCTAAGGTCACTCTAGTAGAATGTTTTCACAATTGATTTCAGGTGGCTAGATTTGGGTTTAGGTATAAGATGGTTGGTTGATCCTCAAAACCTACCATTAGGCATGGATTCAAGCTATCAACCAAATGAAATCACATATCTAATGAGAAAATTGCACAGAGAATTGGAGTTACACATCCTTTTACTATTTTGGAGATTTTGAAGAAAGATGAACTCGGAGAAAACAAAGCTTATTAGAGATAGGAACAACAAGTATTTAATGCCTGATAATTTAAGAGAGGAACATCAAATGAAATCCAATATTATTAAACTAACATTTGAAACATGAAAGACACAATTAATAATAGATAAATATTGATAGGGAAATGAAACACATGAGTTTATACTAGCTACTAATCAAACACTGAAAACACATTTAAGATTACTCAGACATATCCAGACTAGAAGTAATTTTTCAAATGATTTCCAACCCTATTTCATTATTCATAAAATGTATTTATAGATTTTCATATAAAAATTTCAAAATAATAGAATCCTCATAATTACAATACTAATATATTTTAAAATGTCCTTTAAAATATCTAATGAATCCTAGAAAAATTGTAGGCAAATCTGCTAAAATCTAGGCAAAAATAAAGTGATATGGTCAATTATCTAGCTGGAAAATAGAATAGGTCCCTTTGTATATTATCATTATTGTTTCAACAAAATCGGTCCCTTTGTCTACTTCACCAACACTATCCCTAGATGTCTTCTACTACTCTGTGATTTTCTATAAAATTCGCTAACATGCAGGTTGTGAGCATTACTGATTTTCTGATCTAAGATATTGGTGACAACCGAGAGGTCAATCCTTTCAAATATTGCTGACAATAGAGATGTCAACATCTTTGTTTCATTTTAGAAAAATCGCAGACAGGCATGATGTCGATATTTTCTTGTAGATTTCATTTACTAATCAGTATGCAGAGTTTGTTGAAAATAGCTGATAGACACACTGTCAAGCTTTTAAAAAATACTGACAAGGGTATTGTCATCTCTCTTGAATTTCATATTGCATTCAAAATTGGTAGGCTTACTGTAAAAAAAATCCAAAAGCTGTTTTTTGACTTAAACAAGTGAACAAAAATGGTTCTGATACCCTAACATATTACTGATGTTAGAGTCCAACCCCAACCTCTTTATTTATGTAATAAACCCAATAGGGTCGAGTCATAGCCATAGTTAGTTAAAGAGTCAATAAATCTCACATTAATAATTGTAAGTTGTTAATCGCCATTTAAGAAAGGGACCACGGTTAGTTGCAAATGGGCTATAATTAATAAATAAAGTGGTTCACCCATGTTATGCAAAGGACCACTAGTCGTTAGGTTTTTGAAGGTCATTTAGCTATAAATAGTCATAGTTAGAAGGGAAATATCATTGAGTCTTATTTTGTAATCGAGCTCTCCTCCACTGGAGGTTGCCCCCTCGAAGAGGCAACTGGACATTGTTGTTATCTCTGAATAATAAAATACTTGTTGTTTTTATCATTTTATTTTGTGTTCTTGGTTGTATTTCTTTACATATTTGGTATTTTGGAATTTCTCGCAGGTCAAGAGCATAACAAGTGGTATCAGAGCACTTTCAAGGGTCGTGGTACCTCCATTTTTGTAGAATTACTTTTTAGGCTAGAGACGTGTCTTGGCATCTTTAAACCATGGGATCTGTCGTTGAGCGCATAAACCTGCGGATTTGGGGAGGCATGCACATAGGAAATACAAGAGGTGGTCATGCTTGTTAGACTCCCTTGTAATCCTTATGGGTACCCTTTCGAGTAGTAGCACATTAGATAGAACTACACATGAACTGCACTTCCATGTACATTCTAGGTATATCAAAAGCCCCCTAGGCTCACCTAAAACCTTGCCTTAGATAAGTCGTCAATCGTCTTGCTGCTACAGTACACTAAGAACAACACTCAGGGAGATTACTCACGCGTACGATAGGGTAGTAGGGTAGTATGGCTAAGGGTACAATTGATCCTCCTTAGTTAGTGCCTTGAAATATTGGGCCGACTACTATTGTTGGACCCTTATGTATATTGTGATTTGTAGCACATGACACTCCTTTGTGACCATAGTTACCTTGGCTCTCTAAATATCGCCCATCATCTTGTGTGATAGATCAAATCCATGAGTTGGGGTTCTACCACCGCAGTAAAATTCAGATCTAGAAATTGGGGTTTTATCACCATCGCACTAATCAGATCCACCAGTTGGGGTTCTGCCATAAGAGTGCAACTCACATTCAACAGTTGGGGTTTTGTAGGAATATCATGTAGACCTGATCTTGCAATTTGTTGGGAATGAAAAATTATTTGTCAAATTTTCCAAGTGCTCTTTTGGCATTAAAGAAATCGAGTATTTGGGACACATTATGGGTCATGAAGGTGTTAGGGTTGATCCCAAAAATATACAGGCAATGCAAGATTGGTCCCAACCAAAAACCTTGAAGAGTTTAACGGGATTATAGGGTCTCATTAGCTACTATCACAAATTTGTCCACAATTATGGTCTCTTTGCTAGACCTCTCAATAACCTTCTCAAGATAAATTCATTCCTCTGGATTGATGCATCACAATAGGTGTTTGTGGCTGTCAAACATGCCATGTGTTACACTCCAATATTGGCACTATCCAACTTCACCAAATATTTGTGATTGAATGTGATGCTTCAAGTACAGGCATTGGTGTTGTCTTAATGCAGCAAGGTCAACCCTTAGCTTTCCCCAACCAACAACTAAGTGGGAAACATCTGGGACAATCTAGCTATGAGAAAGAGATGATGGTCATCTTACATGTAGTAGATACCTCGCAACCATACTTATTGGGGGGGCATTTCCAAATCCGTACAGACCATCAAATCCTCAAATATTTTTTGGAGTAATGTCTATCATCGCCACAAAAAAATAAATGGTTGGCCAAAATGTTGGGATATGATTATGAGATAATTTAAAAGAAAGGGCATGAAAATGTAGTAGCAGATGCTTTATCACACCAATCTGAGGATGAAAGCACCCTGTTATCAGTCTCTCTTCCCACACCAGATTAGATTGAAGAAGCCCGCAAGGAATATTTTTCACACACCTCTCTCCTAACTCATTAGTAACTTGAGAGTATATCCTAATTCCTCATTTGTATACTCTTGTAAGGATGCGATTCTTCACTACAAGGATCGAGTAGTTATATCGCCAACATCCACCCTAAAAACTCATGTTTTGGAAAAGTTTCACTAACCTCCCACTACAGGGCATATAGAATTTCAGAAGACTTATGCTCACAATCATCACTCTTTCTTTTCGACGGGCATGAAAAATGACATTTTTACTTTTGTAGATAAATTTGATGTGTGTCAACGCCACAAAGGAGAAATAGTCAAGTTACTAGGAAGCTTACAAGCATTACCAATCCCTGCCTCCATCTGGACAAATGTTTCTATGGATTTCATTACTGGTCTCCCAAAGTTGGGCAACAAATCCATCATCATGGTGGTTGTATATAGACTTTCTAAATATGCTCATTTTTGCACTCTACCCCACCCATTTACTCCCACTTTTTTGGCTCAAGCTTTCATGGACTAGATCTTCAAACTGCGTGGCATGCCAACTTCCAGTGTGTCTGGTCGTGACCCGACTTTCACCAGCCAATTTTGGCAAGAAAGTTTCAAGCTATAAGGCACCAAACTCCAATTAAGTACAACCTATCATCCCCAAACTAATGGTCAAATTGAAGCAGCCAACAAATGTTTGGAGACATATCTAAGTTGCTTCACTTCAGAAAAGCAGCATCAATGGGTATAGTGGCTACCTTTAGCTGAATGGTAGTATAATACTAACTATCATGAAGCCACCAAGATGACTCCATATGAAAGTGTATGGCCAACTTGCACCTTTACCAATTTCTTATATCCCTGGATGCTCTAAGGTGCAAGCAGTTCATAAACTCCTACAAAATTGTGCTGCCATGCTAGCTCGTCTCAAAGACAATCTCCATCAAGCTTAGAATCAAATGAAGCAATAATAAGACCAACATCATTCAAGGCGAAGATTTCAAGAAGGGGATCAAGTGTTCATGTAGCTACAACCATATAAGAAAACATTGCTCAAAGAAAATGGCTGCCAGAAATTAGCTCCAAAATTTTACAGACCTTATCAAATACTTCAGCACATTGGAGCAATAGCCTATAGGCTAGCCTTGCCACCAGCTTCAAAAATCCATCCAGTGTTCCATGTATCAGGCCTCAAGAAAGTGGTAGGGAAGAATTATAGAATTCAAACCAGTCTACCCGAATTGGATGAGGAAGGCTCACTATGGCTCCACCCTTAATAGGTCCTCAATACTTGTGAAAGACATTTGCGTGACTGCACGATCAAGGAAGTCCTCGTCAAATGGAAAGACACCTCTCCAGAAGATGCGACTTTGGAACCAACCATTATTCTTCAGAAGTTTCTGCAACTTTAGCCTTGAGGACAAAGCTTCTTTTTATGGGGGAGGGCATGTTCAACCCTAACCCCTTCATTTATGTACTAAACCTAATAGGGTTAAGTCATAGTCATAGTTAGTTAAAGAGTTAATAAAGCTCATATTAATAACTGTAAGTGGTTAACCCATATTTAAGAAAGGGACCACAATTAGTTGCAAACAAGACATAATTAATAAATAAAGTGGTTAACCCATGTTATGCAAAGGACCACTAGTCGTTAGGTTGTTGAAGGTCATTTAGCTATAAATAGTCTTAGCTAGAAGGGAAAGATCATCTAGTATTATCTTATAATCGAGCTTTGCTCTGCTGGAGGTTGCCCCCTTGAAGAGGCAAGTGAACATTTCTTTTATCTCTGAATAATAAAATACTTGTTGTTTTTCTCATTTTATTTTGTGTTCTAGGTTGTATTTCTTCATATATTTGGTATTCTAGAATTTCTCGTAGGTCAAGAGCATAACAAGCGTACTAGCAGCTTTGACTAACACATCTAACTTGTCTAATCTCTGCTTCTTGTTATTTCTAGTCTCCAGTTGATGGTTTCGAACCCGCCAACATGTCCATGGGATATCCCCAGTAAGAAGTCCCAATTAGACCTCAGATCGTTTGGTGTAGGATTCCTAGCAATGGGTCGTAAGATAATGCCTTGACCGCGGTGACGCACAGAGGCAAGTAGAATAACTCTATGAGTAGCAAGGATGTGACTGATGTAGTGAGTCAAGGAAGGTGTATGAGAGGTTCCAACACTTCGAAAGGGGAAGGAGGTGAAGATGGCTTCTAGGTTGAAAGGGATCAGTGCCAACTCAGATAGGAAAACACAACGCAAAGGACATGCACAACTTCCGGTGGAGCAGTCCACTCGGATGCAACAGTGACATCATACAAGGTAAGATAACACGTACAACACTCATGGATTAGTCCGAGACGAGTGTGACAGTTGTTATAGTAAGGCTCAAGTGAAAGGTTTGTCTGATGTCCAACAGAGTAGTTGACACCGATGGTGACAGCATTAACAACATATGCAACACATTAACAACAAGATTCATATAATTGCATGTGAATCAGTTCATACAAAAGTACGTAAGTCAAACAACGCATATCATTAAAGAAACTGGAGTAGTCCAACTACAATAACAACATATGCATGAAAATGTTATGGCTCTTATTATATAAATAAGTGTAAGTAACAACCATAAAATACATCCATGTAAACCTATTAGCCCCAATAGTGGAATGTTATAGCCACATCCACCTGCTCCTCCAAAGAGATGTTCTACATCCGTACAGTGGAGAATCCAAGGCGCATTACAATACTATCTAAGCCTTCTTCAAAATAGTCTTAGTAGAAGCTTGGCCGACCAAAAGCCTATCCAATGAGTTGTGAGGGAATACTTATAGCTAAGGGTGGGGTGACCCTTGAAATTTCCCTTTGTGACCATTCAATTACCCTCATGACTCTTCACCTACTCTATGGTTGTTACATCCACTCTTGACACTTGACTTACAGTTGACATGACTCAACATTACAATGTACATGTACCCATGTGAAAAATGGCTTGGACAAACCAAACTAGATATCATTCGGACTTAGACAACCATAGAAGTCCAACTCCTCAACATCCTCATGTTGATAAATAGTGACATATTGATGCCAAGATTGGTATTCCTTGACAATTTTCGTGTGTTTTGTTGTGACATTCATCTGAAACCTGAACCTTTCCTCCATAGCTTCTGGGTACACTGCTCAAGCTCCTTTTTCCAACTCATCTGTGAGCATGCACATCATTATCTTTAGTGTGGTCAGACCAACAACATACCTATGCATGATGTCTGCACTGATAGGAAAGTTTGGGCTGGTTGGACCTGATTCTTGGTCTTCACCTAGGTGAGGGTCCTATTATGTTCCTATACCAATAGGAGTTATAATTGTTGAATAATTGAGGTCAAATTTGTAATATGTACATACCTTTTATTTCTACAAATGTTTTCCATATTCAAAAAATAAAAAAAAAAAAAATTAAAAATGTAAAGAGGGTATGTCCTAAAAGAAAAATAAAAGGACAAAAAGAAAAAAAAAGGTCAAAAAATATGAAAAAATGAACCCCAAGAAAGAAAAGACCATGAAAGTGTGCAAGTCAAAATGCCACTACTATTTACTTTTGATGTAGAACAAAAGATTATGTGCATCTTGTTACCTTTGCCACAATCCATGGATGGTAAAAATGTTTATACTTGGCTATTTCATGTTTTCAATTTTATGCTTACAGATAGAGAATAAAATTTGACCAAACTGTTTAATCCTGGTAGATAAGTAGGTAGGTAGAGTGAATAAAAGGAGCTCAACTATTTAATATGAGGCCTTAGACGTAATAAGGTTAAACTTAGATAGATTACTTGTGTAAGAGAAAAGAAATTTTTTTGATAAGGGTTTGCTAGCCTAAGTGCACCCCAATAAAGAGAAGAAAAAATGGTAGGATGAGTAGATGGGTAAGTAATTGAAGGGTTGCAGAATTGTGATGATTGATTAACTAAGATCATATCATTTACTTTCATCATCAAATTTCTAAAGTATGGATGAAAATTGAGCATTTATAAAAGTACACAAAGTCAATTGATTAACCTCCCTCATTCATTGCATTTTTCACTTAACTAATTTCCAAGAAAAGTCTTAAAGTACCTAAAATCTTAAGTTAAAGGGGCTCAGAGCATTTCTCTGACTTCTGGAGGGACCAGATCCTTGGCCCATAACTTATAGGTCCTAAGTACTAAAAGTCCCCTCATAAGCATTACCCTTCTTCACTTCACCTCATTTTCCCTAAAAAATCCCTTTTCCTAAGGTAAAACAATATCTTCTCCTAAGGAAAAGCCATTCCCCCAAGCGAACCCCTTTCCTGAAGAAACCCACAAAAATAACGCTAAGCCTAAGTTATAATGTGTTTATAAAAGAAAATAAATTATAAATACACATTTGACTTGGCGCTAAGTTATTTTTTGCTTTCAAAATCATATTAACTTTAACTTTATATATTAAAATCCCAAAAAAGAAATATAACCCTTCCCGTATATAATTATAGATAAAACCCCTATATTAATATCATGCCCCAAAGTTTGAAACATAAACTTTATTAATGAATGATTAATGGGTTAATTAAGTCAATCAGTGGCTAATTAAGAACCAAAACCCTCCGCTGAATAAAAGATATTAATTAACCGATTTGTGGTTAATTAATAATCGACCCCCACTAATAAAATCACCCCCGATGCCCTTAATCCGCCATAATCCATCATTAATTAAATCCCGCCACGCTTAAACCCCCATTGCCCCCCTCCATTAAGCTTCATGTCAAATCTTCACCCCAATCACCATATGATCAGGTCCCATTTGATCTGACGATCGGCGATTATATCAGGTGGCCTCTGAAGGACAAACTTCACCCGCCTGATATAGGTGGTTTCACTGTTCACCCCGCTACTACGTGGCACGATGAGTGGCATCAGGCAGCCTCCCCCCGAAACCACTCTAGCCCAAAAGTTGTGTGGAATAAACTTGTTTACCACCTCCTGCTAGACAACAAAATGTCTCATCCCCCACTTAATACCAATTGTACCTTTCTTCGTGTACCCACCAAAATAGTTGACTTTGCAAATAAAACTAAATAACTCATTGTTTTTAGTTTTATCTTGAAAAAGACTGCTCAAACCTCCATGCAAGCACTAGAGTACATGCGACTGTCAATCCACGTCCAATTTCCAACCTACTGAAGTTTCTAAACTTCCAGACCACCTTTCAGTCACGTATGCTCCCTGTAAACTGTGCACAGTCACCCATCAATTCATTCACAGCCGAAACCAAGTATTTACCCAAATTCACTTACAAACCCTATTTAATTTCCAAACCTTTACTCAATTTCTTAAATTTATTAAGTAATTAAGTAAAACTATTGCCTGCATCTCCAAACCATTCTGAATTAAAACAATTTTCCCCCAATTTGACTGAAAACCTTTCGCCCCTATCCTTGAATCCATAAGAATCAAGGATGGCTACTCCAGTTTCATTAAATGTCCTACCAATTTCTACTCCCCACAGGGCCTTAGACCATCTCCCTTTGGCGGATAATACTTTCAAATCAAAGATACCTCTGTCCAAGAATCCCCACTGAAGCTATACTGCAAGTACAGAGACTAGTACTTGAACCACGCAGAGAAAATAGGTCTTTCGGAATTAGGTTTGCCCAAGTTCCAGTTCCCTAGAGTTCATATCTTCCATGAGGTTGTCCACTATTGCCATATGAACTACAGTCCCAGCCAGAGAGCAGTGATGACTCCTGACCATACTATATTATTTACCATCACTGTTGAATCCATAAATGAAATGTTGTAGTTGCAACCAAGCCAAAACTTGACCCCCCTTTTCGTTGGAGACATGCTTAACAGATTCCCTACACTAGCCTCCATCAAACTTGCTCAGTTATTCCAGACCTTCATTAGGGAAGAACAATACGTTCCAAAGGACCCCTCCCCCGTTACATGTGGACTATATTCTCTGATCTTCGCTAAGACATCATAGATATGAAATCTAGTGTGTTAGGCCAGACTACAAGTGAATTTGTTGATGAGATTATTATACACTTTGTTGGGTCCCTATAATACTAGTGATTACCCCATTACTATTGTAGGTATACCCCTTATTAATATTGTTGTGCCCCTATTTCCCCCATATTGTTATTACTGAGCCCCATAGAATCCCTCTATTGTTATTTTTGTGGCTTTATATTATTATTGTTAGGTCGGCTGGGTTATATTGTGACTCCTTAGACTCCTATATATAGCAAGGAGGTTTTGTCATTTGAATCATCAAAGAATTGTTCATTTATTTAATGTAAAGGAGGTTGCCCCCTCGAAGAG